>OU015493.1:155326488-155483988 GCA_907164885.2 Dolomedes plantarius
TACATATATGTAATATACATATATGTGTACATAATTGATACAAACATGCAGCTTTAAGCGCTTCTTTTATGATACATTCGGTTGTTTTTTGCTATAGCTCTGTGTATGTTGCTGTTTAGCTATGTTATTTGGTTGTTGTTTTCTAGCAAGAGAGTAAAAGGCTCTACAAATCTTTCTTAAAAATAAGTACGAATCTATTTTTCTTTTTAACATGGCTTTTTCGAGATGTAAAGATAAACGATGAAAAACATGTACAGTTAGCGATGCCGACTCTGATAGTAATGTAACTTCCAATCTGTTTTGTAAATCCAGAGATGTATTATATAAAATCACTTGATCTGTGTGACAGCAAGCATACATCGGTCAAACTGGAAACGAGTTGCATATTAGAATTAACCTACATAGGTCGAATGTAAATAGAGTCAGCGACAATTCAACTTTTGAGGTTTTACATTTCAATAGGCATGGTTTTGAAAATATAAGGATTAAAATATTAAAGACAGTACCCGGTAGTAGCAATAGATTAAGGGAGGAAAATATTCAGATTTTAAAACACCGTACGATGTATCCGTACGGTTTGAATACTGTTTTCAATTATAATAGAAGTTTAAGCGATGGTAATAGTGTCTACAGTTTATTTAAAGAATTCTCTGACACCAGGTGTTTTAATTACAGTAGAGGTAATAGAGGAAGCCATAAATATGCACGCGATATCAATAATATTGTACCTAAAATCTTTTTGGAAAATTTAGATAAGAAATTTTGTAAGGATTTAAATATAAATTATGTGAAGGTAGAATTGTGCAGACTTAGGGTCAAAACACTTAAAAATTTGCAAAAGATGTTGAACACTTTTAAGAGCCATAAGAAACAGTTTATAGATCTTACTAGGGACATATTATCTTACAGAATAGGAGGCATTAATAGTACTAGTACAAAAAGTTATTTTATTTTGGAATTCCAACAAAAGAGTTTTGATTTTTTGAAATTACACAATGCTGTCAAAGACAATCTTGATGTTTTTCCTATAAAGGGCATCACAGTGATACCGACATTTAGGTACACGAAACCTTTGTCAAGTTATTTTTTTAATTACGGTGCTTTGGTTCGTGCTGGCGGTGTCGATGTGTCTTGAGTATGTGCTGAATATGCTGGTTCAAAATTTGTAGATGATAACTTGGGACATGTAGTTACAGGCGATCTGGATATCATATAAGATAATATTATTCGGTCTTTTTTACTTCTTGGCACAAAATTTAGATTAAATAAAAAAATCAATTTTAAAACGGCATGCGATGTTTTTAAAAGGAATCTGGACAACTACATTTTGGGCCTTAGCTATAAATATGTTACACCTTTAATTTTGTTCCGTGAATGGAAAATAAGGCTTTTGATTTATTTTGAAGATTTTCTTCAACGTTATATCAATTATAATGAGCATACATACCATAGATGGAATAAAACGATTTATCAGAAAGTTAAGGCACTGAGAAATAAATTTGTTTTTTGTCCCATAGATAAAGCTGGATCAAATTTTGCAATTATTTGAAAGGAATTTTTTATAAATACAATTAAAACGGAGTTATATAATGGCAACACATATAGTTTATATAAACAAGATATTAACGTATTATTTAAAAAATTTGGAGCATTCGCAAGAAAAAGTGGCATTCCTGTTTCTGAAAGAAGTCTTCCTTATTTGTTTTGTACTCCAAAATTTCATAAAAACCCCGTAAAATTTCGTTTTATATGTAGCAGTGTAAAAAGTATTGGTAATAATTTTAATCTGAGGTTTGAAAAATACCTAAAAAAGATTCTAAATGTGTTAAAATATAAGTACAAAAGCAGTTTCTGGATAATTTATAATAGTATAGAACTTGTCGCGAGTCTGGGTAACGGTTTTCAAAATATCAACTCAATACACACCTATGATTTTGAGAACTTATTTACGAGCATACCAATTGCAACTTTGAAAGATGTCCTAATACAACTGTACGATGACGTCCGGGAGGATTTGTCGGATGTTTGATCTACTTTATTTTACGATCTCTGCAATTTCTGTTTATTTAATAACTTTGTTAAGGTCGGAAAGCATATTTTTTTGCAAACAAATGGAAAAGGTATGGGAACTAGTTACTCCAGTACTGCAGCCAACCTATTTTTATTTTATTATAAGCATGCATACAATATGTCGGATTCTGTTAGTTTGGATTTAAAGATTTTTCGTTATATTGATGATCTTATTATTTTTAATACGCCAGACAATTTCAGACTAGAGAATATATATCCAGATTGCCTTACATTAAAAAATACAAACGACGGATCTTTTAGCGCGGACTTCCTAGATATTGCTTTCGAAATAAAAAAAAGTTTTTTATATATGTCAGTATACGATAAAAGAATAACGTTCCCTTTTAAAGTAATATCATTAACACACTGGTCATCAAACATTGCGAAGAGAATATTTATCAACATTATCTTATGCCAGATACTAAGATTTTGCAGAATTTGTAATTCTAAGGAAACTATTAGTAAACAATTTTTTTATTTTTAAGGCGAAACAATATTATGATAATAGCATACCGTTGGACTTTTTAGAATGCTATATTGGGTCGGCCGCTACTAATTTGAATATTCCACTGCACACGTAAAGTATATGAATGGCCCGGGTTAAAGCCATTGGACGCCCGGGGCAGGATGGCTGCTGACGTATGTGATGGAACGACCGCACGTGTACTGGCTTACGCATATAAGGTATAGACGGATATGTTCATCGTTTCTAAATCGCCTGTTCTTTTGTACGAGCTCTGATGCCTGGATATGAAGAATTCTATTTTAATGCAGTTTATTCTGGTATGACTTTTTCGTTTATTTGCAGGGCTACAAGTGGTCCCGTGGGGTGGTGCTCATATTTCTTTTATAAACGGTTATTTTGTAGCACCTACCTACGACCGTCGTGTCATAATAATTTCTTTTAGTTTTTTTTTTTTTTTTTTTTGTCTTCTAATTTAGCCATATTAATATAAAAGTTTTTGAATATGACACCATGGCGAAACCACTTGTGTTTGATTATGTTTCTTTGCTTTACCCACGGCTGATGAACCAAGCAAAGACTGGTGATTTTCTTGATATTTTTCTTGATATTTTTGGCTTTTTACAGTCTAATTGCTTGTTTTCGTTTTTTTGTCTTTTGGGTGTTCATTCACCTATATTTATATATTTCTATCTTTGAGTGCTAATGCACCTATGTTTTTGTTCTTTTTGTGTTAGCTGCTAGGCTGCGCCATGCATATGGCTATAGTATTTGCAAACTTTAGATAAACGATATATTCGTGCTTTGTGGTTAATGGCTGCTTTAGCGCATGGCCACGAAAGCTATTTGTTGTTTTTCTTCACCTTGTGTGTATATACATATATATATATATATATATATATATATATATATATATATATATATATATATATATATATATATATATATGTGTGTGTGTGTGTGTGTGTGTGTGTGTGTGTGTGCATATATATAAAGAGACACAGGTACGCTGACAGACGCGGGAAAATTAACCACTCATGTTTTTACAAGATTCTTATCTAGATTTTTCACAAAATTCTTGTCTAGCAAATCTAAGTTCCAATGTATAACAATGTGTTTTTCTTCAGGGATGTTCCTGTCTTAAGAAGTCAGATTTTGACATATTATGCGTCTAGATGCGCACTAGATTTAAAACTTTAAACAAAAAACAGAAAATTGATTCGTTCAGTATGCTCAGAGACTCTTTTTTCAAAAATTGAAATATTTCACACTTTTAGCAATATTCAACCTCTATTACCTAAAAATAACTCAACCATGAAGTTTAATAACAAGTATCTTACAGCAATTTATCTTTTGGGGGAAAATGTTGTCAAATAAATTTCTCAGAAAACTTCTAAAAGTCGAAATTTCGCTGTATATTGTGCAGTGAGATAAGAAAAATATTTTGCCATTCCAGTACCTAACAAAGAATTTTTGACGTGCTAATATTTGGGAACTTCAAGATGAATGAGTAAAAATAAATCTCTTTAAAGTAACCTTTTCTCGTACATAGAAGAACAGAATGTGAGAATAGTGTGCTGTTCTTCAAATTTTTTTTTCAAATATAGTTTAAGCAAAAATATTTATAGCTGTAAAAGGATGTTATTTCAAAATGGTTTTTAAATATAACTTCACATTTTCAGCAAAAATCCGTTATCAAATGAAAATCGAATAAATTTTTATATTGCTATGTTGCAACTGAAAACAAAAATTATGTTTGTAGTTTTAATGTTATTTATGGGGCAAAAGCAGTTTCAGACACTTAGTAACAGACTTTATGATGGAAGTGAAGTGCTACAATACGTTAAATGTTTTTTCTAATGAAACATAATATATTGACTAAGAGAAAAACAAATTTAAGCCAGTAAGTTTTCTTCATAATGAAGGAAAAAAATGATAAAATCTCATAAAACACATTTTGAAGAATGTAATTTATGGGGCAAAAGTAGTTTCAGACACTTCTTAATAGAATTTATGATGGAGGTAAAGTGCTACAATACGTTAAATGCTGTTTTTTTTTAAAAAACATAATATATTGACTAAGAGGAGAAGAATTTTATGGCCAGTAAGTTTTCTTCATAATAGAAGAAAAAAAATGATAAAATCTAATAAAACACATTTTGAAGAATGTTATTTATGGCGCAAAAGCAGTTTCAGATACTTCTTAACAGAGTTTATGATGGAGGTAAAGTGCTACAGTACGTTAAATGCTTTTTTTCATAAAGCATAATATATTGATTAAGAGGAAAATAATTTTATGGCCAATAAGTTTTCTTCATAAGAAAAGAAAAAAAATGATAAAATCTGATAAAACATATTTTGAAGAAGGTTATTTGTGCGGCAAAAGCAGTTTCATACACTTCTTAACAGAGTTTATGATGGAGGTAAAGTGCTACAGTACGTTAAATGCTTTTTTAATAAAGCATAACATATTGACTAAGAGAAAAACAATATTAAGGCCAGTAAGTTTTCTTCATAATAAAAGAAAATAAATGATAAAATCTTATAAAACACATTTTGAAGAAGGTTATTTGTGGGGCAAAAGCAGTTTTATACACGTAACAGAGTTTATGATGGAGGTAAGTTCTACAATACGTTAAATGCTTTTTTTAATAAAACATAATATATTGACTAAGAGGAAAACAATTTTACAGACCATAAGTTCTCATCATAATAAATAAAAGAAAATTTGTTAAAATCTGATAAAGCACATTTTGAAGTAGTGTAAGGGGGAAAACATATCTCTTCCGACGGATACAATTCCTATGTTAAGCTTAAAAAGTATATAGTGTATATACACTGAATTGCCAATAAAACTGGGATAGAGTATTTTATTCGGAACCTGTAGCAACACACGCTTTCTCGTGTATGGTTTTGTCCTCAAACAGTGTATATATAGCGACATGTATTTGAGGAATCTTATAGAGCTGATAATGCAGTGAGCATGGCAGGTGACCATTAAGTAAATTTCAGTGAGGTATAATAGCTAATACTCGTGAGATGGATCGTAGTATTTTGGAAATGCAGCCACACTTTATATTTTCACGGTTCATCGAAGAGTGTACCTCGAATATAAGAAATCCGGTATAACATCGAAACTACAGCAACATTGTAGTCGTAGATACACTGTGGATGACCTAGACCGGCGTCGCCTGTCGAGAATCATTTAAAGTGGAAAGAGTGCAAGATTGCTGCAAATAACATCGCAGCATCGTAATGCTGGGGCTTCTAATAACATCAGCGTGAGGACTGAAGAACGATCACTGGAGGATATGGACTTTAATAACCGACGCCCAACCCGAGTGCTATTGCTTTTCCTCAGAGCTTTACGCATCGTTTGGGCCCGGGAACACCGCCACTGGTCACTGTAAAACCGGAAACAAGTAGTCTTGAATGATGAGCCCCATTTTCAACTCATTTCGACAGATAGAAGAGCCCGCGTATTGAAAAAAATCGGTTAATTTATCCAGTATGCCAACAAGAGACTGCACAGGATGGTTGTGCCTACTCGGTAGTGGCATGCGGTGTTTTGAGCTAGCACGAATTCGGACCCTTCATACACACTTCTCTGACCGGTGAATTTTATGTTAACATCCTCTCAGATGTGTTACACCAGGGTGTTCCATAGCATAGTGTTAAAAATTAAAAGTGCAAGAATCTTCCTTCTACAAGCCCTATTCTGTTCCTCTGTATTCCAAACGTATGTAAATAAAATCTCAGGCCAATCCGATAATATGAAGTGGTTGCTCAACATTTGTACTATTTTCAAAGAATATATAGCATAGAAACAAAGAAGACAGAGAATTCTTTTAAAAGCAGAATGTAGATGTTTTTTGTTGTACTATGAGTGGAGTTGAAGTGAAAACTACACAAAAAGAAATAAGAAACAGAAAACGGGAAGATAATAAAGTATTAATGTAAGAATGGTGTGAAGAAAGAGAATCAAAATTACAAATTAGGGTAGAAAAAATCATGTCAGAATTATCAGACTCAGAAACTTCAGATAGTATTTGAAAGTGAAGAAGAGTACCTGCCGCTGTCATCTACATCCCAATCCGATCTAAATACTACAACTACAGTTCCCGAAGCTGCTGAAAAGGAATATGTTAAAAATATATTTAAGTCTCCTGAAGTTGTAGGTGCACTAGATCGTGTTAATATTTCTGAACGGAAAGCTGCATTAATGCCTGGAGCTGACTTGGGACAATATTTCTCCAAAAAACCTTTCTCGAAGCGCAAAAAGGAGGCATAGAAGAAAAGGGAGGCAATAAGCTGCAGAAACAGCAAAAAAAGTATCTAGATGAACCTCTAGTATTACACTAGGATGGTAAGATATTACCAGATACAGTGGCGTAGCGAGCATAACTGGTGCCAGGGGCACGATACCTTTTTGGCGTCCCCCCCCCCCAAAAGAAAAAAGAAAAATTGAAATTTTCCAGAATATCTTACTTGTCTTGGAGACCATTTGGTACCCCTCTGTGGGTGGCGCCGGGGCATGATAGATCCCCTTACCCCCTCTCGCTACGCCACTGACCAGATATTGATGGATCAAAAACAAAAGTTGATCGAGTTACCGTTATTGCTTCAGGAAATGGTCAAGAGAAGCTCCTTGGAATTCCGGAGATTGAAAGAGGAACTGGAGAATTACAAGCAAAAGCATGCATTGAGACAGTTCAGAAATGGAATATTATATCTCAAATTAAAGGACTGGTGTTGGATACCACAGCCGCTAATACTGGTTTACACAAAGGTGCATGCATCAGAATTCAAAAATATTTAGGGACATATCTTATTTGGGTTTACATGCCGTCACCATATAATGGAGATTGTACTATCCAGTCTGTTTTCTGTTATATTCGGCCCAACTGAAGGCCCAGAAACTGTAATATTTAAGTGTTTTGAGAATTTATGGCCAGAAATAGAAAAATCTGCTTATAATCCAGCAAATAAGGAACTATTTGACAATGTAAATTTTACTAAAATGAGAGAATATATGTTAACATTTCTACCAAAATCACTTAAATCTCCAACTATAAGGGATGACTATAAAGAGTTTATGCAATTATCATTAATTTTTCTTGGAGTAGATAATAATAATCAGTCGTTTCGCACTCCTGGACCAACACATCACGCTCGATGGATGGCTAAAGATATTTATGCACTAAAAATATTCCTTTTTCGAGAACAATTTAAGCTGTCATCTGAAGAGTCTGGTAAAATTTCAGAATTGGGCGTTTTTGTGAGCCTAATATATGTTAAATATTGTAATGAAGCACCGCATGCTATTAAGGCCCCTTACAATGATATTCAGTTTTTAAATGACCTGAAGAAATAACCAAATCCTTCTGTAGCAAATATAGCATTATCGTCATTTTCCAGATACTTATGGTATTTATCTGAGCACTTGGTAGCATTACCTTTTTTATAACAGAGTCAGCATTGACACAAAATGAAAATGATACAAAATCTTGATCGTCCACCTAAACCTACCCGTGATTATTGACTGGAACTAAAAAATGAAGAGCAAATTGTAAACATCGAAGAACTTGTGACTGAAAAGACAAAACAATATTTTGATGCCATGTAAAATTAGGAGGTAAAATTGAAGCACAAGCTTTCATAGAAAAATCACCATCTCAGTGGGAAAGTGATCCGTGCATTTGCGACTTTCGAGAAAGGTGCTTAAAAATTAAAGTTGTAAATTACAATGCTGAAAGAGCTATAAGCATAATACAAAAATATAATAAAACCCTTACAAAAGACGAAGAACAAAAACAATTCCTGCTTCGTCCAGTAGCAAACCACCAAAAGAGCTTTCCCACTACTTCTAAGAAACCTTTGTTAATCTGAACTTTTAAAGTTTGAGCTTGAGCGACCTGTAAATATTATTATTCTGGAGAAAAAAAATTGCTTGCATTATTTACATGTAAAATAATAAAATAAACCTTGTGGAGCAATATATTTCGAAAGTTAATTTTTTTGGACCACCCTAGTGTTACACCCATGCATTTCATGTGTTGACTGTGATGGGTTTAGCGTCTCCCAACAAGACAATGCTTCACCACACAAATTCACAGCCAACCATTTATGGTTTGAGCAACACTCGTCTGGATTTGACAACATGATATCGGCCTCTTGTCTACTAGATCTCAACGGTGTTCCGTTCAAAGATCCCTCACCAACGAATATTACAGAACTGTGGACCGCTCTCAGGGAAGTATGGTGTTCATTTAATAAAGACTTCTTCAGAAATTTCGTTGCAAGAATTTGCCATCTGCATTTATATTCTGCGCTAACGTAAAGACTCTATTTTGTATGAGTCTACATTACATAAGTCATTATGTGCCACAAACTACTTTTAATTACCTGTGGCAGGAAAGGAATCTTATGCAAAACGGGTTAGACAGTTAAAAACTGAAAAAGGTAATACCTCAAATTATAAACTAAATTATTTAAAACAATGCTCTTTAGAACTCTCTCCTAATACATTCTGTAGTAGAAAATTAAATGAAATATTTATTTTCCAAAGGGAAAGATCTCATTTCTTATTCAGGGAGGGGGGACTGAAAATTTATAGGAACCGAAAAATGTCTCATATGGGAATATTTCTCAAAATTAGAATATACTTTTCTGTTAATCTATTTTTATTGTTTTGATAAAAAGTTGTATATGTAAACATTTATTAGTTCTAGTGATGAAAAAAAATATTTTTGACAAAATGAAGATACTTAAATTGTTGCGTTAATTTCTCATCAAGTATATTATTTCTCTTTTTGAAAAGTTACATTTCAGAGACATGCAGACAAAGACATGAAAAAAAATTACGTTTGAGTCTAATCTAATGCATTCTTACGCTAAAATCTGCAAACAAAGAATGTTGTGGATTAGAACGTGGTACAAAAGTTCTTACTATATGCAGCTTTGGTAATTTCTAACAAGAAAGTTTCTTATGCATTTCTGATATGCCATTACACTCAGGATTTAACCTTTTCTAAATTATTCATGCTTGGAAGGATTTTTTTATACGCTTAACAAATTATCAAATCGTTTAAACAGTTTTTTAACAACTGTTTGTTCAGCTGTCTAGACTGAGGCTCGTCTCTGAGATAATTGCTTTTATATTACTCGTGTGGTTGAGTCTGTGAGTGTCTGGCTGAGAGAGAAACAGAGATTCGCAAAAAAAAAGTCAGTGTCATTCTTTTGTGTTGTGTTTTGATGAAAAAGAAAATTTCCAGAGACTTATAAATCAGCTCTCGTTGTATCAGAGAGAACTTCGCTCTTATAACTCTCTCTAATGACAATTCAATATTTTTACGCAAGACAACAATTCATTGAACAGAGGTGAAGAAAAAATGACTGAAGAATAAAAAGCTACATTTCTTTTCTAAAACTGACGAAAAAAGAACCAAAATTACGGAGTCAGGGTAGAGGGTGTTATTGCCAGATAAAAACAATGCATGAAATCAGTGAGAAAATAAATATTGTAGTATTCACGTAGGTTCTTGATTCTCTTTTTAAGGGGGTCCAGGACACAAAATTCTTCAAATTTTCAAAAAAAAAATTATCGCATTAAAAATTTATGTGTTCTTTTCCGCTTAAAATGACGTTTAAATCATGCTTCTATCTTAATTAGAACAGGGGAATTTCATTGTTTTGCAACATTTTAATAGCAGCCAATCGTTGTTAAAACCTGTAAGTGCGTTTTTTCTGCATGATGGGTTATTTCTTTATTTCTCGTCGTTAAATTGTTATAAGTCAAGAACCGTTAAATGATTCAAACCTGGAACATGCATTTTTCAACTATTTTACTTTAGTTTCAAATCAGCAAATTTGAAAAAAATATTTACTTTTGAAAATATGATTTTTAAAAAATAAGTTACATAATTTATTTTGAAAATTTTTAATCTAAACATTTAAATTTTTTTAATTAATAATTTAAAAAATGCTGAATCAAAATTAAAACTTATATATTTTTGTTTAATTCAATGAAAATTTTTGAAATTCGACAAATAATATTTTGAGTTATAGCTATTTTAAATTGCCCCATTTTTTTCAAAAATTTTAAATTTTTAAATTTTTTAAAAACGTTTTTTAAAGTTTTATGGTGTGACTTTGTTTGCAAATTATGTGTTTAACCATCTCAAAAAAATTCAAAATTTTAACTCATTAAATAAAAAAAAATTTAAATGTGTCCCGGACCCCCTTAAAGTAATTATAAATTTTATCCAAAGAATTTATTTTAAATATCAGAATGTCCATCACCCTGTATTTCCTGCTGATTAAGAGTAATTAAAACCTAATAACAAACTAAAAATAAACTATTTCATTTTTTAAGCATCCTTTTGTTATAAGTCTTCATATTAAGAAATATTAACAAAACTTCCCTATAAGGTTAAACCCACTATTAAACTTAATTTAACTTGGTTTAATTTTCTTCTAAATTTAGGAAGAGACAGCTTCTTTCTTTAAGATAGTCAATTATAAAAGATAAATTTTTAGTAATAAAGAAGACAAGTTGACATGTAAATTTTAAATTAGCTCACTTATTAAATGTGTAATTTTCATATATTAGTGAAGGGGAAAAAAGAGCTTTATTTTCTAAAAATAATGAACAAATAAAATTGTAGTTCTTCGTCTTCAGTATAAATATGTAAAAAATTGTATGTCAAATTTTAAGTGGAAAAACATCAAAAGCCTTTTTAATTTAGAACTTCCCTCTAGGAAAAATGTTCAGGAAATATAGATATTTCAAAAAACGCAATTAATGTTATCACGTACATTTTTAAATAAATTAGTTATATATGAAATGCTGTCATTTTAAATTCATAAATTATAATACAAATTCTAAAATTTTATGTCAGATTTTAAATAATGATGTATCGTAAATTTCTACAAAATAAAATTTTTACAGTAAGCTCAGATGATTTTTCAAGCATATTCATTTCAAGGGATAGTATCTTCCCTTTGCCATGGTGAACAAAAAAAAAAAACCATGCTGTATCATTGATTTTCTTTACAAATTCCAGTGATATTGAAATATGAACTTCCGATTTCATATAAGCCTGCACTTGATTCCTTCAGTTGCTATACCTTCATAAATAATTGCAGATGAGTGAAAAATAAAATTTCTGCAGTAAGCTGAGATGTTTTTTCAAGTATATAATTTTCAATACTATCGTCACTTTGCCATAATGAGCAAAAAAAAAAACATGCTGTATCATTGATTTTCTTTACAAGTTCCAGCGATATTGAAATATGAACTTCCGATTTCATATTAGACTGCTTAACATTGCCTCAATTACTATATCTTCATAAATAATTATAGATAAGTGAAAAATAAAAATTATTTTAAAGATGACAAAAAGGGCTATGTTTTGAAAAAAAAATTCAATGAGCAAGCTTACTTAAAGAAGCAAAGAGTCACATTAAAAAAGAGGCATTGTGTCAGATCCTCCAGAATTATCACGAGACTCGAAGCTGACAGCAAATACTCTTCAAAATGAGGTAAAAGCAGATATTACATTCGCTGGAGACAAATTATTAGTATGAGTACAACTGTCCAACATCTTGAGCAGGGGATCAAGTGAACAGTAGCTTATGAGTGAGCCAGTTGCATCTTTTACATCTTGCGTCAAATTTTTTTCTCTCCCACAGGCATTAAATCATAATTTCTAGGTACTTTGAGAGGCTATAATATAAACTGTGGGTAAATCCGCAACACACATGCATGCAGCCATTTATTTATTTATTGCAATATTTGAAGTTTCGTGTATACCTTCTGTCCAAAGTTCAACTCCTTCCTCACCAGAAATAGGCAATTTAATTTCAGTTGCGCAGTATAAAGGCATGTAGCGTGTATTCCTATTTAAAAGGGATCCCTACAAAATATGTTGGTGTTAATATTTTTCACATCATTTATCCCCATAATATTCAGATATAAACAAACAAACACACACACACACACACACACACACATACATACATACATATATAAATATATATATATATATATATATATATATATATATATATATATATATATATATATATATATATATATATATATATATATATATATATATATATATGTGTGTGTGTGTGTGTGTGTGTAACATTATTAATTATGGGGGCGATCACGCGACCTTAAAATGGAATTTTTGTTATTAAAATATTGGATTTAACAATTAAAAAGTCTGGGAGTAGTTCAAATAAGCGGCGTAATGTATTGCAGTGAAAATAAAATTAATGGGTCGGCTTGATTCAATTTCGAAGAACCACAGAGAGGATTTTAGGTAGACGAAGCCTTGAGCTGGAGCTAAGAAAGGAAATGCTGAATTCAGCGAAAAGAACATTCGAGATGACGAAATGAATAAGTAATGAGCGTCGGTAGCGCACTATTAAAACTTAGGGACAAAGGATTTATTTCAGAGTCATGGATAACTAGGGAATGGAAAGGACGTGTTCTGAAGGCGCACAGATTTTAATGGGGATTGGGAAGCCATATCTTTTAGTTATGGAGCTGAGAGTCATTAAGAGATTTAATAAATATGTTAGAAAATGATAATGGAGTTGTCGTCACTGTATTTGAGTTTGGATTCTTTATTGTCTCGCCACCGGACCATCGTCGACTGCATAATGGTTCTCAAGTTTTAGATTAGAGATATTTCGAGCGGGCGTGAAGCACAAGCGTCCGATATATATATATATATATATATATATATATATATATATATATATATATATATATATATATATATATATATATATATATATATATATATATATATATACCGGGTGTGTCATAAATTCGTACAAAGTTCAAAAATTCGTAATAAAAGAAGTAATGCTTGGAAAAATTCTCGGCCCGAAGAAGATGGCTACTGAACATCGAGATTGGGAGCAACATGATTGGAGCCAAGTGCTGTTTACAGATGAGTCCCGATTCAGTCTGGAGTGTGACACCCGACGTGTTTTGCTATGGAGGGAACGGGGCACTCGAAATAACCCCATATTCGTCCGTGAAAGGTCACAATACAGACGAGCTGGTTTTATGGTATGGGGTGGAATCAGCATAGGTGGACGTACGGACCTGCATATCATTCGGAATGGTACTTTGACGGCCCGAAGGTATGCAGACGAGATACTGAGACCTCATGTCATAACTTACGCTGCAGCCATTGGAGATTCCTCTGTTTTCCAGCATGATAATGCCAGACCGCATACAGCTCGTCTTGTGGTGAACATGCTTGAAGCTGAAACAATACAGCGTATGGAATGGCCAGCGTGCTCTCCTGACCTGAATGCAATCGAGCATGTTTGGGACATGCTCGGACGACGCATTGCTGCGAGACCAAGGCCTCATTTTACTGTCCGAGACTTGGTTATTGCATTTCTTGAGGAGTGGAACTGTATTCCCCAAAGTCTTATCGATAACATTATCGCATCCATGGAAAACAGGTGTGCAGCAGTCTTAGCTGTTCGACGAGACAACACGCTATATTAAAAATCTTGCATCATTTCTAAACAATACTTTTTTTATCGTTTACATGTAACCAAATTGTTGCCCTAAATCATCTTTACCTGTTTTTTCCATATTTTAAAAGAATTAAAGCTTAATTACAAATTCTTTTACGTCTTTTTTTCTGTATTGCGCATTGATACGCGTGTACTATCCATTTTATGCCAATACGTGGCTGTCTCGCACGGTTTTCTTAACTTCTTTGCTTGCTCCTCTAATTTTTTTGAGCAGCGTATATATCTTCAGGTATACTCCTCGTACCTCTGGTTTAGTTCTGGTACTATTACAGAATCGTGCCTCTGGTGCGTGGATGCCCTGAGTGCTTGATTTCTGTACTGTTTTTGACTACATTCTTCTTAAAATTATCTAGCTCTGATAAATTTAGTTAAATTTGCATTTTTCAATGTAAAGATATGCAGCAACTGCGCAATCTTTTGTTGAAAAGTTATTTATGTTTTCAATTCTAGGGTCGGTTTTGAATTAATTCGTTTGACAGTCTATGCCCATCTTTTTAGTATTTTTTTATTTTATTTTATTTTATTCTTTAGCTTATATTGTTTTCTTTATATATATATATATATATATATATATCTATATATATATATATATATATATATATATATATATATATATATATATATATATATATATATATATATATATATACATACATACATATATATATATATATATATATATATATATATATATATATATATATATATATATATATATATATATACATACATACATATATATATATATATATATATATATATATATATATATATATATATATATATATATATATATATATATATATATATATATATATATATATACATATATATATACATACATGCATACATACATACATACATGCATACATACATACATACATGCATACATACATATATATATATATATATATATATATATATATATATATATATATATATATATATATATATATATATACATACATACATACATATATATATATATATATACATACATACATACATACATACATACATACATGCATACATACATACATACATGCATACATACATATATATATATATATATATATATATATATATATATATATATATATATATATATATATATATATATATATATATATATATACTACACAAATCATTTTAAATAAATTTCTCTCTTAGACACAAGAGAAGCTGTTTGCTGTTACCACCATAGAATGTAATTTCCTCATTTGCCCATTCTTCGAAAATATTCATTCCCATTTTGTTTTTCTTCAAAAATATCAATTTTATAACAGCATACATCCAAGTTTTTAATTTCTGCAATTAAACCAATCATATTTAATAAAAAATGTCATTTTTTTGCTCAATACCCCAACAACTAGGCCAACAATTCTTATTGGGGGGACCAGTTTCTTGACTTTGATCTGCTTCTGCTAAGACAAATATTTGAAAGATATGTTGGGTTTTCCTCACCAATTTTTCACTTCCTCATTTCTCTGGGTACTAAAGGTTTAAAATAACTTGTCAATCTGTGAGATTTTTAGGTTAGGGTTTAAATTTAAAAATATTTCAAACGGTAAACAAATTTGCCAATCGAAACTTCAAAGTTCATTTGTCTTTGTCAGTATCATGGCAGTAATTCTTCAGTGTTATTATTTTAGTATAATTATTACAGATAATAGCTACTTCCATCTCGATACTGACAAATACAAATGAATTTTGAAGTTACCATTGATTAAAATAAATTTGTCCTAAAAATTATTTGAAGTATTTAATCTATTTAACAGTTTAGTTTTCAGCATAATTTTTTTATTAAATCATAAATCTAGCAGTTTACTATTTAATCGTAAAATAGTAAATTGTAAAACCAGCAGTTTCAACTATAAAAAAGTTCCAGATCTACGTTCCAGTTCGTTCCGTCATAAAAAAAGAACTGGTTAAGACCATCAATAAACTTGACATGGCAATTATCATCCATAATAATTAGAATTTGATATAAGAGGGATGTAGACCCTGACATATTGGTAGAAACCTTTCAAAAAGAAACCAAACATTTGGTGAAGATTAAAACACATTTTCAAAAAAAGATATGTATATAAATACACTGATATGGTTCGAATAAATCTAATAGATCACGTTAAAGTTTAAACTTACGTTTTTTTTCATCTAGTTGTTAATATTAAATCACATTATAAAAAAATATAATTACATGATGTCATTCTGAAAACACGTCTGAATTTTTCATATTACTACATGCATTAAAAGAAATGATTATTTCAGAAATATCATTTCTTCTCCATATCATCTTTCCACGTCATTCCTTGAGTATACTTATTATTCGAGGAATCACATTCAGGAACTTTTTTTCCCCGAAAAGTTGAGATCCAGAATTTTAATGAGGGCTTCAAAAGTTTCAAACCAAATTAATCGAAAAGAGGTTTGTTAGCTGAAAAGCTGTAATGCAGTTTGGGGAAGCTCGTTCTTCTATTAGACGGCTTAATGCAATTACTTTATTCGTCTTTCAGTCGCATAAACTTTGTTGCGTGTTTAATGGGTGATATCGTTAGAAAAATATATTCCAGGAGCACTTTCATTCAAAGGAGCTAATTTATTGTCTGCGTTATATCACGAACTTTGGAACATAAGTTATACATTGTTGTAGTATATAAATATATAATAAACTGAAAATGTTCTACCAGTTACTTCAATTAATTTTAATATTTTATTTAGACATATGTAATGACAATTATTTCATGCAAAATTGTTTTTACGTACAGTAATTAATCATATGACAAATAATTTGAAAACCTGAAATTTGGCTTAAAAATTCAAAATTTAAGTTATGTTTATTTTGTCCTATATCTACTGATCATACATCCATATTACAATACTTCATATTTCTTGGCTTGAAAGGAATCTAAATAATTTATCTTTAGAATTTATAAACAATTTATTTATTGCTTTTAATGTTATTAAAAGAAAAAAATTCTCAGGTAAGGCTTGTTTAATGGGAATTTTTACGGTAAATTTAAAGACTTGCAGATGATTTAAGAAAAAAACGGAAAGCAGAAGTGGCACTTACATATATATATACATATATATATATATATATATATATATATATATATATATATATATATATATATATATATATATATATATATATATATGTATATATATATATATATATATATATATATATATATATATATATATATATATATATATATATATATATATATATATATATATATATATATATATAAATACCGGGTGCGTCATAAATTCGTGCAAAGTTCAAAAGTTCGTAATAAAAGAAATAATGATCTGAAAATTTTTCTGTTTCCGCGAATAGGATCAGAGGAACATTGGATTTTTTTCCATTAGAAAAAAATATGTTTCTTAAAGTAACCGAAAGAGGGCGCTTTTTCGTGACCACCTTAAGTCTGCGTTGCAAGAAAGACATGCGTTACCCTTTGTCCCCTTCATGCAGGATGGTGCCCCGCCCCACATTTCACGTGATATCAAGACTTCTGGTTGGAATCTTTCACTGAAGACCGAGTCTATAAGTCGTGGTTCTAACATTCAGTGGCCCACACGGTCACCAGACTTGACCCCGGCAAATTTTTAGTTCGGGGGGGGGGGGGGATACTTAAAGTCTCATGTGTACCGGGGCTCCCCAACCACTTTCGTGGGACTGAAAAATGTCATTCGACAGACAGTCGTTGCCATCGATGCTACAATCCGCTGTTATGGGCTTATTGACACGCCTCGCTTGCCTATTACCTTGTGTTACAACAGCAAAACAGTTGAAAAAAACAGTTACTAATGTTGAACATCTGTTACTTAATAAAATAAATGCGCAGTTTAAAATAAATGCGCAGTCTCATGTTATTGTGATCTGTTAAAACACATAATGTCTGTTAAATCGCACATGCAATCTGTTAAATCGCATAAAACGTCTTAGAATGACGTGTGAGCGCCTTCTTTCGGTTACTTTTAAAAACTTTTTTTTTTTTACATGGAAAAAAATCCAATGTCTCTCTGATCTTATTGGCGCAAACAGAAAAATTTTCGGAGCATTGCTTCTTTTATTATGAATTTTTAAACTTTGCACGAATTTATGACGCACCCGGTATATATACACACACACACACGCACACACACACACACACATACACACACACACACACACACACACACACATATATATATATATATATATATATATACATATATACATATATACATATATATATATATATATATATATATATATATATATATATATATATATATATATATATATATATATACATATATATATATATATATATATACATACATATATATACATATATATATACATATATACATATATACATATATATATACATATACATACATATACATATATATATATACATATATATATACATATATACATACATATATATACATATATATATACATATATATATACATATATACATACATATATATATACATATATACATACATATATATACATATATACATACATATATATATACATATATATATATATATATATATATATATATATATATATATATATATATATATATATATATATATATATGCATGCAGATATTCCTCTGGCACACAAATATATTCCAGATCCAAAAATTCTTCCCTTTAAAAAACGATATTTTCTTTAATAAAATGCTATTAAATCAATTATATCCGGAAATTTTTTTTTAATATTTACATAACTTTACATTTTGCACCAGTTGACATCGCACATAATAAAAAAATATCACTAATACGCTGAAAATATTATTATTAACTATTATTCTATATCAGAGTTGCAAGTGACCACCACAAAAGTTATGATCTAAAATCAAGCACTTGTAGTGTGCGAAATAGAATGAAGGAGTTGATGATCACAAGATAAATTGCGGTTATCAATCTTTTAAATAGCCTCGAAATTCCAAAAGGGCCGCGTTTTACTATCTATTACACACCCCTCCTCCTAAAGTTAATCTACGGAGACACCGTCTTTAAAGTAAGAGTTACAGACTAATGCAACAATATTAACATTTAGTGGCGATTCAAGGAATGTTCTCAGGGGGGGACTTCGTAATTAATGCATGATACTTTGAGGAAAGATGCTAAGTAATTAATTAAGGCACTTGCACCCTCGTGATGTAAATCCTTTTGCCACCACTGCTGATCCACATTTTAATTAATTCTAAACAACATGCATATGTGTTTATCGTCATAAACGTTTTACCGAACGTTCAAAAACAAGGAATTTCATTAAATTTTATTGTTGGTGACAAGCGTCTGTACTTAAAATGCTCGCATAACGTCCCCAAAATAACCTGTAAACTTAAATGCAGATAAATTGAGTATTATTAATTTCAGTCTTTAAATCTGCTATCATGCATTTTAACGACGAAATCGGAAGTGAGTTTAGATATAAAATTATTAAAAAAGGTCTTTATTTCTTTCTTTCTTTCTTTTCTTTTCGCTCTTTTTTTTTAACGAGTGTTAAATTTTTGAGGGAAACTTTTACAACATATGAGTAGTGTAGGGATCAAAACTTGCAACCTCCATCAGACCTTTCGCTAAAGGTCAAAGAACTTTATTTTGTGGGTTTTTGAAGATATAAATTTAAAAATTACCTGTAGAAAAATACCTAAATTATCATTTATTAGTGAGCCATTTGACAAAAGATTTCGTATTTGACTGGCTGAAATTTAATTATAAAGGATCCTTAACTCAATTTTATAAAAAAAATGGAGATTGTTATTTTTGATCCTACTTCACTCATATATTTTATAAATTCAAAGATTTAATTTTCAACTGCTTACTTTTAACATTATATCCATCGGTGGTATACATGAATATATATTACAAAACTTTTGTTTAAACTAAACTAAAACATCTTTGCCCAAATAAAGAGGATCGAATATGTATGTGAAATATAAAACCATCGCAAATTGTTTCAGAAATAACTCTAATCTTTTTTTTTTTTTAATGGAATGCTTTCATATTATTCCACCATATCCATTTCTGTGGAATACGAATATACTGTTTTTACAGTATTTAAATATTTTGTTAAAGTTTTCTTTTTTGAAAATCTGTTCTGTTATTGGAGAAAAATGTTACAGGATTTTTTGGAAAAAAAATTTATTTCTATCGGAACTAAATTTTTAAAGTACCGTTACAAATTTCTATGTTGGTGTTTAAAAGGTGTAAAACTTTTTAACTGTTATTCAATTTTTAACTGTACATTGCTCACACATCTAATGTAATATGTAATTTTAACTGCCATTTTCTTAAACTTTTAATGAAAGAATAAAAAGTCATAACTGTTATTAGAACTCTGTGAGTTTTATTCAAAGTACAGGGTGATCATAAAAAAACTTCTAGCGGCTGTTCCGTTCAACCGATGGAGATGAGATTTCAGATATAGTAATTCAGAAGTATGAGCTCAGGATTCTGTGAACAGCAACCGAGTGCTGCTCACGGTTACTATTATAGGTACGGATACTCGAAATTTTCGAATGGCAACGTAAAATTTTTCCCGTCGCAAAATGCTCAGCGCATGCAAATCCCTAAAGTGCGTTTGAACGGTATGTGTATCACAAAAAAACGGATGCATTATGCGCGTACAAAAAACAGCTCTGCGAACGGCCTGTGATGGCACCCACGGGGAAAGTGTGTAAGAAAAATAAAAGTTATCTTTTATCCAATCTGTGTTGGCATGAGTGATTGGTGTCTTGCCTCTGTCATATGCAAATTTCCTCCCTGTGCCCCGATCGTGCTTTTGTTGGCCGTTCACAGAGTGTTTTTTTGTGCGTGCATAACGCGTCCGTTTACTGTGATACACGTACCGTTCCAACGCTCTTTAGGGTTATCGCATGTGCTGAGTATTTTGGAATTCAACTTGTCACCCTTAACGTTTTCCTACAATATGAAAAGAACTTCAAGTAGATAATGCGAACTTACACCACTGAAAGTTGTTAACTCATCTCTTTTTGATTATATGTTTCAGCCATTCACAAATTCATTGCCCGTAACAAAAATCTCTTTTGTTTCTCTTTTCTTAATTTGCATGATTAATGCATACCTATTGCATATTTTTTTATTACTTCTGATTCTGGAGACCTATTTGCAATATGTAACTAAATAAAATAAAATTTCCTGCGATTCTGAAAGCTTATTTATCAAGTACATTGATTTTTCTTGCAAGTCACATATAACTGTGGCACTTGACATGGTGGTACAATGATCAGCCCAACTATCCAGGAAACAAAGAGTCCCGGGTTCAATTTCCTGAATGGCCACTTACATAATAAAAGAAGTAAATGTTGATAAATGAAATATAGCCCACATAATGCCTGCTGTCATAGAAGCATGGAATGAAAAATATATTGAATTCGACCACACGCGGGAGCTTAACGGTCTCTCAAAAGATTTATCAAGATCATCATATGGCTTTATCAGTGCCCTGGTTAGTACAACTGTCTGATCAGATGAGGTCTAATTTCGGTTATGTTATCAATCGTTTTTATAAGGGATAAAACGTTACTGAGAATGAGTGGAAATATCGATGGTATTCTGTACAGAAAAAAAGAGGAATAGAATCTTCCGTTCCAAATGAACAGTGTAGATTATAATGCATCAATCCATATCGTGACTTTCTAAATAAACTCGCGATCTTGTAGTCCTTAGATAATTTTATTCGGAACACACGCAAAAATGTTGAGGGTCAGTTAAAGACACAAATTTTAAAATATACTTACAAATTGGATTTGATTCATAAAATCATTAATTATTTTCCCAAGGAGAAAGGCCATATAAGAAAGGCAAAGTATTGCTTTGAACATTTATTCTACTTGTAAAAAACAAACACCTTCTGATTTTATCAAAAAGAAAATGTTATAGCAGTGTTAACATGTCTTTTGGTTCCCGTCTCAAGCATCGTGCCACAAAGATAGAAAATATATTACTCAAGTTTCTCCAATCATTTTTTTAGAAATTATTTACTACAATGTCTGAAATCAACTTTATTAAAACGCTTTTGCAACACTTTAAAATATCAGACCGTATAGGAATATTAATCAAACTAATTTTCA
Source organism: Dolomedes plantarius (assembly GCA_907164885.2). Lineage (NCBI taxonomy): Eukaryota > Metazoa > Arthropoda > Arachnida > Araneae > Dolomedidae > Dolomedes > Dolomedes plantarius. The sequence goes on from OU015493.1 coordinate 155,348,716, forward strand.
TTTTCCTTTCAGATTTTTGCATCATCAAAGTCTGGAATTTTCCCGTGTTCATTAATGTTCTTTTGAAGTTACTAATGTTTTCTTTGTTGAAAAAAAAAGCACAAGACTGTGAACTCCTGAATATATTATGCCATTATTTTCTTGAAACACGCAGACGCATCTAGATTCATGAAATTCAAATGCATTCTTTGTTTTGGGGTTTACATTAAATATTTATCCATTAATCTAGAAAAAAATGCTTTTATGTTTAGGATTTAGAGCATTTGAATGAACTCCACAAGTTAAAATAGAAATATTTATGCAAAAACTCTGGTCAGAAATTTCATTTTATTCTCATTCTATATTATTTAATTAAGAAATATTTCATTTTTCAATTAAATCTCTGACTGCTCAGCTACATCTAAGAAAATACTTGCTCTTCGTGCATGCTGCTATAGTTGGAATTTTTCTTTGTAATTATGTGAATTTATTATTTTGTAAATAAAAAGATGCGAGCAATCTAAACAATGAAAACTTTAAAACATGACTTTGAAACAAAATTTAGATTTATGATGAGAATAAAAAAATTATTATAAAGTTTATATATTTTTTACTTAAAAACTGTGCAATATTTTTATACGAATAATATGGTTTCTTTCATTTAATTTTTACATTACGAGCGTCGTACAAAATTTAAAGCATAGGCTTTAAACGGAATTAATGTTATTATGTAACTAAGTTTATGAAACTATGCTATTATGTAAATGAAATTGAGTTGTAGTGTAATTAATGTTATTAAATAGTTTAAAACTGGGAACAAATCACAAGAAGCCAACTTAATATTTATGGTAGCATATTCTGTTGGATATAAGTATGTTTTAATAAATATTATATGTGGTTTGATATTAATGTCCTTAACTCTTAGTTTCACCTAATATATTCGTGTAAGCATTATCTGCAGATATACACAACCTCGAATACCATAGCATAGCGTTCTAATAGGTAACTGACGCCTAAGCATATCACAAATATTTACATTCGATTAATAAATTTAACACATTAAAGTGCTTAGATATATTCAACATTAAGATGCGTAATATTCCTTCGTTCAAAATTCTATATGCTAAATATTGTTCATATGGAGCAAGAAACCAGTTGATATGCAGCAGCATTGAGTCAAATTCCTAAAATTTTATTGTGACATGATTTTTACGATTACTCCTTAGCAATCATTTTATTTTTATGTATAGTATTCAGTTTAGGTAGTCTGTTTTCATCTACAAGTATTTACAAAATATGTTAAAAGGGTAATATTTCGTTTATATAAATAAGACTGCCGTGTACTAACCATGTTGGATTCACTCACCTCACTCTTAACCTATAGAGAAAATTTGCCTGAGAAAATTTGCGTTCTTTTTACACCTATATAAACGCTGATAATCAAACAAAGGTGGTATTTTCAGATAACCTGAACTTTTCTGCATCTTGAAACAAGATTCATTTAAAAAATTTGGTCCATCAACGGAATTTAGAAGTGTTTAAAACACACTATACCCGATTTCTTTCACCGAATAATTTGATTTTTAAAATATTATTTACAATTAAAAAAGATAAAAACCCGAAAATGCCCCATGGCGTAATTTTTTTTCTCTATTACGGAATACAATTTTGAAAAAGATCTTTAAATCCAAGTCGGCAATCCTTGGGACCGTACCAAATTTTCTACTATACCAGGTTTTTCCTCCGAATGATTTATATTTAAAAATATTGTTTGCCTTCTTTTAAAAAAAACCGAAAAATACCCCAAGGTGTAAAATTTCTTTCTCTATTACAGAGTACAATATTTAAAAATTTTTTTATTCATTTCGGCAATCCTTGGACACATTTTCTCCTTAGGTTAACATTAAGGCTAACGAATCCAATGGGGTTAGCACACAGGAGCCTTAAAAACTAGCGAAAGCATGAAAGTCATCAAAATTTCAAGTAATATTCGATACTTTAGGTAAAGTGGAATATAAAATATTAAAATTGTATTTCCTTTAACAGGAAGAAAAATTCGAGGAAGGAAAGCTTAACATCTATATTTATGACTGCATCCGTATTTAAACTACATTGCAAAAAGTGATATCCTATTTCACGGCATAGATCATCCCTTATTCTTCTCGCGCAAGGAAGTTTAGTGACATCCAATAATTAGCAAGTGTTAATCGTGAGGAAAAATCATTTTTCATAGTTAGCAATCTGAAACAGAATGACTTTTGATAAACGATGCAGCTTTTCAATAAAGCAGTCTTCCTGTACCGACTTATAAGAGAATATTGTTAGTTTTTCAAAAGTTTAAAGCAAATTTTTGAAATTTTGAAACTAAAAGCAAATTGATATTTTAAAAGTGTGAACATAGATCCTTCATATCAACAGTCACGCAAACAAAGCGGAAATCCTAACATATTTTGCAGTAAAAACTTTCAGGGACTTAAAAATGTTTTAAATGACGATTGATAAGAAAATCTTAGTGAAAGCATTTATCGTATCAGAAGATATGACACTATAAAATATTCCCTACTACAAGAAGATAGAAAAAAACTCGCTATTCAGTTGAAATAATATTAAATGTACATGAATCAAAATTGATAAAGAAAATTCAGTTTTCTCTTCGGGAGATGATTGAACGAACGCTTTCTCTGAAGCCCTGGTAATCGAAAGAACCCCAAGGTAATGTTACAATTCCTCTACTGAGAAATTATTATGGGTAGAACTGCCAGCACGAGTTACAGTAAAATGTAGAAATCGTGTAGTTAAGAAAAGTACCCTCTGGGCGCTATTTTGCCTGCATTATCCTACCTAAGGAGTTTTTTACTCAAGCCGAATTAGCTTTCGAATTTTGAGTTAAGCCTAACTCATAGTTGCTTAGGGTGGGTATCCCAAATATCGCCCTTGTGCCTAACATCGCCTACTCGTGTTTCTAAAGTATGCTTATCGCTATGTATGAGAAAATGCAGTAACTTCTTAGTTCTCTGTTTGTACTAACAACGGTGATAGCGACAACGCTTTTATCACTGACAACAGAAACTATATGGCGTCTGAAGTTGCTTTGGCTGTTGTCTTCGTAAACTTTAGCTTGAAAGAATCAAAATCCAGTGAATGACCAGGTAGGTGCATCCAAATTCTAATTTTGCTTATACCATTTGTAAGTGCATTAAACAAAGACTTTGCTAGCAACGCCTTTTAACAGGTGCTCTTAATTTCGCCTGGAAGGTGGTAAGAGGAACAGAGGTAGGCGATATTAGGAACCGCTCTGGAGTTCACTGGAAATTTCAATTTTTCCAATTTAGCTACATAACTTAAATTGGCACTGGTTTTGGAGCTGGTTGATCTCAGGATACCAAAGGAAATAGCTCTTAGGGATGTTCTTTGAGTTTCCAGCCTAATCAGAAACTAAAAAGGAGATGAAATGTCGAAAAAAAGTTAGAGTAGGCGATATTTGGGATACCTACCCTATAGTGAATATTAAGATTTCTAATCCCTGATATGCTTCACCAGACTTGGTGCATTTTTCCTAGTGCGCTGTTGTAAAAAGTTATACTTTCCTGAGGTTTAAACAAGTACAGTTATTTTCTTAAACCGTAACACAACCAGGCATATAAGTCATAGTTAGTGCACTGGCCATGTGCACAATTCATAATCACTACGTCTTACCATATTATTAAATTTTATGCTGTAGAGTTCGTTATGTTTCAGTAAGAATGAAAATTTAAATTTTTTCTCAGAAACGCAAATACAAGATAAGGAATATTTTAACACTTGTCATTCGATATACGATATAGACTGTTGAAATGTAGTAATAGTTGTGGCAAAATAATAATTTCTGAGTCACATTGATTCCTTATGAAACCGTTCTTCATCAGTTCTTCCATGAGCGCTTTTAATTTCTAATGGTTCTTTAAGCATTAAATAATCTGCATATCATCAATTTACCATCACCAATTTATATACAACCATTGTATTTGTTACATTTAATAATAGTGATACAAACCGTATTTCTCTGAATAATAGATATGAATTAGCGAAGAAAAATCGACGTGACTGATGATGGCATAATGTAAGAAAAGTTATCAATTTCTCAGAAACATTCCAAAACACAATGCAAAGACCTCACCTGGCTCAAGGCCATTCAAATTGTGTCAAACATAATGATTAGAAAAATTTAAGTTTACGAATAATATTTCATTACAATTGGATCTTCTGTAAAAAAAAATTTGCTCCAAATGAGAATACTCGTACATCCATGGTTCTGGGTGCTTTAAAATATTTAGGGTATATAAACATGAAGTTTCTCATAATTCTTCTTAAAAATTATCCTTATTTATTTTCATATAATACTTGTGTTTATTCTTATTACTCTTTTTACAATTATTATATCATGAAATGGGACTATTTGTTTAAATACCATGATGACTACCTATGGTAACTTACAGGAAACTTGTGAAAATCTGAAAACAGGAACACAAATCTCGTGATATCAATGACAAAAATAAAGGGTAGTAACTAGTATGATATGGCACTAGGGGACAATATTGGCTACACCGAAAACTGTGTTCTTATTACAAGAAACCAACAAAACTCTCGATGTAGTGGTGCGAATTTCGAAACACAGTGTACTTGCCGCTAAGGAAAAAAATTCCTCCAGGAATTTTTGACCAAGTACATAAAGGTGAATTATTACTCTTTCTTGTGTTCGGGATCTAAAACAATAGCTGTCTGGCAGTGACAAAGCATAAAACCCTAATATCCTTGTATGATTTTGAGTCAGTGACAATGGACTACAGCAGGGGTACTCAAACTGCGACCCACCAAGGTTTTTATGTGCGGCCCGAAACACTCACAATCATTATCAAGGCAGATGTTTTTGTAAACACAGTTTCGAGAATTAGTGCCTGAAAAATACAAAACTGTACAAAAATATGCCATCTTCTGCTTACATTGTTCATACAACCTTTGTGCAGAAAGTTCGGTGAATGACGTCATGGTGCTCACGGTCTTAAGAGTTTGCAACCGGCGCATACCGTGCCGGACAGATGAAGACTGGTCTGAACCAGTTTCTGACCGGCGGCGCTGCGAGTTAGTTTATCATATGGAAACAGTTCATTGTAGAGTGAATGTGTTGCGCGTTCGGTCGAAATTCAAAATGGATTAGCGAACGAATATGCTGTTCTGTTTCAAACTTGGAAAATCAGCAAAAGATACTGAATGCTGCTATAAGTTTACGAAGAACGTGCTGTCACCTTGAAGTGCATGTATGAGTGTTTAAACGCTTCCCAGATGGTCGGGATACCATTGAATACTCCCCCCGAAGTGGTCGGTCTGCAACTGCACGCACTCCGGACAACGCATAGAAAGGAAAGGAATTGTTGGCCAGGGATAGTCGTGTGACAGTGCGAATTATAGCGGAGGAAGTAGGAATTGGTCGTGAGATGGCCCACCTCATATTGACCCAGGATTTGGGTAAACGCAAGCTTTGCTCCCGACTTGTGCCCTACACTTTGACACCGGTACAAATGCAAATTCGGCTTCACGTCTGTGGAGACTTCGTTGACATGGCGGATCGAAACTCAAATTTCCCGAAAACCATTGTCACGGGTGACGAGACCTGATGCCTGAAGTACGACCCCGGCGGCAAGCGTCAGAGTATGGAGTGGCGGGGTACAAGGTCACCGAAAATCAAGAAGGTGCGAAGAGAGAAATTCCGCATCAAGACAATTCTCGTGGTGCTCTTCGACTCTGAGGGTGTCATCTATAAAAATTCCTCCCTGGGGGCACCATGTTAAATGCCGTTAAATACGAGGATATACTGAAACGTCTGCTTCAACGAATCATTCGGGTATGCCCCTAGTACGCCAAGCTAGGCAACTGGACCCTGCTTCACGACAATTTCCGGCCACATACTACCTTTCTGGTGCAGCAGTTCCTGGCCAATAAGCGAGTTGTGTCCCTGAATCACCCACCCAACTCCCCAGACTTGTCTCCTCCGGAATTTTTCTTGTTCCCCAAATTGAAATCAGCCCTGAATTGCCACAGGTTTTCGGACATTTCGGACATCCAACGTAATGCTACGATCCAGCTGAATGTCATCCCTAAAGACGACTACGCCAGGAGTTTCCAAGACTTGTAGAGCCGTTCCCAGATGTGCATTACCGCCTACGGGGATTACTTCGAAGGACATTAACAGCTGTTTCATGTATGACAACAATCCATTGTAACTATAGACACATTCACCGAACTCTCTGGACAAAGGTTGTATCAATGTATCTTTGTAAATCATACAGTTTCAAAATGACATATGTGGCGAATATATATAAAAATCGGCTAACTGATTATTAACTTGATGACGTATTGAGAGTAGCATGTTGAATATATAAACCCGATCGGTCTAAAATAGTCAAAAGTTTGTCTCGACATAAAAAAATCCCATTCATTTTTTAAAAAACGTTTGAATACATTTATAATTTGAGTTTTATTTTTTACAGTATTTTGTTATGAAGTATGGTGTACTCTGTTGCTACCCGCGTAACTTAGAAAACATGTGCACATGGCCTGAGAGAAAACAAGGTTGAGTATGACTAAACTAAAGTAACAGGGTGATGTAAGAAAATCATTATTTTTAATGTTATTCATTTAAACTAATAATCAGAAACAATTATTTATTTTTAGATCCATATGAAATATACTACCATTCATTTTATAAATAAACAATCTTCTTATAGCAGTCCGGCAAACACGGATAACATACATCTGTATATTTACTATAGGTTTTCTAAGAATACAAAATCGATGCAAAACGAGGTTTCAAAAATATATCATTTTTTCGACATCTAAATATTTTAGTAGGTACGCACTACTAGGCTTTTCCTTTTTGAAGCAAGGATTAAAATATTGCAGATGCAAAACTTTTTTTAAATATAGATTTGTTATATGTAAATTTGGAAAAAAGGCATGAAAAGTCCACGTCAATACATTTTTTTTGCGCTACAACAAGTAGCTAAACCCTGCGATTCTAAGAAAAGGGAAAGATTCCAGAATAAGTTATTTTTTAACATAAAATATTACATGGGTTATACTTTCAAATATATTATTCCAGTGAAAAATGTATTTCAATAAAATATGTCACGTTTTAAATACACCTATTAATATACACACTATTTCAAGGTTTTCTACTACAATAAGAATAATCTTTACACTCTATAGAATTTATTTAATCTTTTGGATTAGTACAGTAAATGTCTGTGATTGACAGACTGCAACTACCACAATACTGAAATTGTTAACTTTGATCTCTCTCTCTCTCTCTCTCTCTTTCTCTCTCTCTCTCATATGCTACGTAAATCTCTGTTCTACGTCTTGTGTATGCTACGTACAGTTCTTCATTCGTAAATAAATTGAAACAAATACTGTGAAACTACTCTATGGCGGCCAGTAATAATTCCAAAAAAAGTAGAGGATTTGAAGGGTGGCCGTCGAAAAGAGGTTTCTCCCATAACATTAGCTCTATGGAGTTTTGAATCGGTTCGGAACAAAATATGGTCGTTTAGAGGGGTGGCCAGCTAGAGAAATTTCACTGAAATTTGTTTTCATTTTTTCAGTGACTCGAGATCTGAAAGTAATTAATTTTAAATTACAACAATGTAAAATATAAAATTACGAATTTATGACAAAGAAATCAGAATCAAAACTCTAAGATCAATCGTGTAATGTCAGATCAAACAGTTTCAATGTTTACGAATAGATGAAATTTCGAAAAAATTGGGGTTGCAAAAGCGAATATCTATACGCCCTTTTGCACCTAAAAAAAATTCTCGGAAATTTAAGGAAATCACAATAGGGATTAATTTTCCTTAATATAAACAAAGTTTCATATGTCTGTAAACATCAGTCGTACTTAATTAAAAAAACTATTCAATAAAGAAAAGCGAAGAAATAATTTAAAGAAATAAGTATTCATCTTGATATTCAAGATTTTTTTCCAATTCAAATAATATGCCAATAATGACATTCTTGTTAAATATCATTAGGACCCAGACATCGCTTAAATTAATAAAAAATAAAAACCTGTAGAGTGTAAACTGTATTGGAAAACAAAGAGAAGGTCATTCTTCCATAGAATAAAATGCAGTCGAACACTAACGATTCAAAATAGTCACATCAGGAAAAGACAACAGAAAATCGATAAATAAGTTTGCAGATTAATTCCCATCAAAAAATTTTAAATTGCTAACGAAATTTTAAAGAAGAAGAGTTTATTATGCATGTATGTATAATTAAAACCATTACATTAAGTTCTTTATCCATATTTTCGCAAGCAATACACTTCAACTGCCTTTATAATCATTCAGCAGTCCCTTCTTAAGTCAATAGCAAGCTGTAGCTAACTAACACACACACACACACACATATATATATATATATATATATATATATATATATATATATATATATATATATATATATACATATATATATATATATATATATATATATATATATATATATATATATATATATATATATATATATATATATATATATATATATATATATATATATATATATATACCGGGTGGTCATAAAGAAACTTTGCCGATATATGGATCTCTAGCAGCCGTTCCGTTCAACCTATCAAGATGAGATTTCAGATACAGTTATTCAAAGGTATGAGCTCGGGATTCTGAGAATGGCAACACAGTGACGCTCACAGTAACGGCTATATGTATATAAACTCGAAATTTTCAAATAGCAACGCCTACTTTTTCCCGTCGCAAAATGCTCAGTGCATGCGAAAACCCTAAAATGCTTAGGAACGATACGTGTATCACAAAAAAAACGGGAGCTTTATGCACGTACAAAAAACAGCTCTGCGAACGGCCTACAAACAGATACAGTTTTTACACACAACATACAGTTTTTAAACAGATACAGTTTTTACATACAGTTTTTACATACACAAGATCGGGGCGCACGGAGAGAATTTGGATATGACAGAGGCTAGAAACCAATCATAGAACGCCGTTCTCCAGATATTCAGCGTAGATAACTGATAAAAAGCTCTCTGATCGTGTTTTTGTTAGCCATTCGCAGAGCTGTTTTTTGTGTGTGCACAACGCAGTGACGCACCCAGGATTTTTTCTTGGGGGAGGGCCGAGATGAATCGATAAAAATATTTATAATAAATGGGGGGGCCGAGACGAACGAATAAAAATATTATGCAAAATCAATATTTCTACTTCTTTATGGGGGGCCAGGGCCCCCTGGCCCCCCCCCCCCTCCTGGGTGCGCCACTGGCACAACGCATCCGTTTTTTTGTGATACACATACCGTTCCAACGCTGTTTAGGGTTTTCGCAAGGGCTGAGCATTTTACGACGGGAAAAACTGGGTGTTGCCATTTGAAAATTTCCAGTTTCTATACCTATAACCGTGACCGTCACTGTGTTGCCGTTCTCTGAATCCCGAGCTCATACATCTGAATAACTATATCTGAAATCTCATCTCGATAGGTTGAACGAAACGGCCGCTAGAGGTCCATATATCGTTTATGTAGCCCGGTAGGAGAGCTGTTTTTTGTGCGTGCATAACTCGTCCGTTTTGTGTGATACAAGTACCGTTTCAACGTTCATTAGGGTTTTCGCATGCGCTGAGCATTTTGCGATGGGAAAAATGGGTGTTGCCTTTTGAAAGTTTCGAGTTTATGTACCTATAACCGTAACCGTGAGCGCCACTTGGTTTCTGTTCACAGAAACCCGAGCTCATATCTCTGAATAACTATATCTGAAATTTCATCTCGATCGGTTGAACGTAACAGCCGCTAGAGGTCCATTTATCGTCAAAGTTTTTTATGACCACCTGGTATATATATATATATAAAAATATATATATATATATATAGATAGATAGATAGATAGATAGATAGATAGATATAGATATATATAAACAGTATATGTATGTGTATATATAAATAGCACGTGAACATTTATTAATTATATTCCCTTAATTTTTTTCTTTACCCTAATGTAATTAATTCCGTTTTTATTTATAGCACCTGGCTGTCGTATTAGAATATCACTTCATGTACAATACCTGTACAGTTAAGTTGCAAAACAAATTCTAACTTTCCTTTGTGCAGTTAGGAGAGTCGAATTGCCCGTTTTTTGGCGTATTAGCTATGGGTTGAACAACACGCTTGTTACTATCTCCGTTGTAAATAACATTTGCAACTAATTCTCATTCTTCATAATTTTTCTGTAATGTATACAAGTTAATAAACTATTATTTCCATGAAATGGTTTAACAGACTGGATCTGATAGCCACTGAAGCAACGATTACATCCCAATCCAAGAATACACCGTCTGCCGTAACGATTACCGTTTCTTCTATATCTGATTCCGAATTCATTACACACACACGTTTTGTGTGTGTGTGTTCGCTCATGTTTGCTTGAGAGCGATTAATGTCTATTTGGTCCAAAGTCTGAATTTCTGGGCAATTGACGAAATAGCTGGTGATTTGTCGCATTGGCCAAGTCACTTTGCCAAAGCTCGAAATATTCGAGAATTGGCGACTGATTCGGGCTTTGGTCGGTCACTTCGCGATTCGTCCGTCCATAAATAGCCACTTCACTTATTGTACAATAAAAAAGGGGAAAATCTAGAAGTTTTGCGGATCTAGATCATGCAGTAACGGGAAATGATCATATCAGTTCGAACTCATATTATTATTACTGGAGAAATCTCTGTTGTACAGTCAAAGTAGAAAAAATAATTTCAAAATGAAAGAGAAAAGGATAATTTTTCTTGGGCAATTCGCTAACTGATTATTGATTTGCGGGAGTATAGCGAATGGACCGGTAAGAAGCCAGAAGAGATAGTAAATTCTTGATTATTTCAGGATTTGGCCAACTGACTTGGCCAATACTAGAAGTGGACAGCCATGTCACGAATTGCAAGACTTCGGACATCGGTCGTAACATATCCATAAATTTTTAATCTCGATCTAACTGAGCAATTGCGGAACTAAGTGACTATCCTCAGATTAATGGGTTCGCAGTCAAAAAAATTTGAAGATAATGAGCGTAAATTCAACACCTTAGGGATAATATTCACATACGTAGTGTGTATCCATGTCAAGACAACAATATATGTCCCCTCAATACCGTATCGTATTATATAATAGTACAAAAGCTGCTTGAATGGGCATTGATATATGTAGAGCTTACAATGGAACTTATAAACTATATTACCCCTATAGAAAATACAAATTCTTGTTGCTACAGAGATTTTTAGCTATTATTTTTCCTACAGGATAATAAATGTGTGGCAAAATTATACTAAATATCTAATACGTATTGAATTAATAAGTAATTTTATGTATTTAAAATTTTCTATTACAAGTTGAGCTCATTACTGAGGGTTTAGACAGTTTATGAGTTTTAATGTTATCACGTGGAATACATAAAAAAAGTTATAGCTATTAAAGCACTGTCCTTTTTTAAAAAACAATTTCAATTTTAATTTTGAGTAATCCTTAAACTTATGTTTATATTTAAGCCTCCTCTAAAACCTCCAATTATAAAATATCAAATGAATAAACTCTGATTTTGAAATAATTACGAAATAAAATGAAAAAACTTTCAAATTTTTCATACAAGGATTCCTTCACTTGAGTTTTCCATATGAAATAGTACTTTCTTTTAATGTGGCGTGAATTGTTTTAACTGTTGTAGTTAGTATTTTAAATTTGCCACATAACTTATCAGATTGGAAAAGTAAAAAAAAATAATTAACAGCATATAAAAATTATATGAGAATAAAACAAATTTGCTTCAGAAAGAGATGGATGTTGTCTGCGACCATTACCAGTAAACTGACTGCAACTGAAGTTTTTGTCAGTTCAAGAACGGTACGGAGAAGACTAACGAAGGTTGACATAAAAGGTAGGATTCCCCGAAAAAAGCCATTGCTTAATAAGAAGCAGCCGCAGAAACGAATACAGTGGGCAAAAAGAACACATTGCATGGACAGAAGGTCAAAGGAAACAAGTGGTATGAAATGACGAAACTTAGGTATCGATATTTGGTAGTGATGGGAAAAAATATTTGAGACGTCGAATTGGGGAAGAAGTACATCCAGATTGCATTCAAGCGACAACAAAGAATCCTACAAGTGTTATGATCTGGGAATGTATGTCAGAAAATGTTGTAGACCAGTGCTCCCCAAACTTTTAATCGCCGCGGACTGGTCAACGTTTGATAATTTTACCACTGCCCGCTGAGGGGAGGACGTTGATTGTTTATATTTTAGATTGTTTTGATTTAATAATTGATGTTATTATAATTTTAATGTACAAATGACGTTACGTTTATTTATTGTTCAATAAAAAACTCGCTTTATTTATTTATTTGTTTCGTTTTTTTCTTTCAGGAAAGCGCATTTATTTTCAATTTTATGACTGCAATTTTAATTCATGATCTTGAAATTTTTAATAAACAATAAACTAATTTAAAATAGCTACAAGATTTCTTCTGTTACAAAGGTATAAATTAGCACAAACCCGACAAAGTCGCGCAAACCCGAGAGAAATACACCACAGTAAATAAAATGTAAATAATTTAATGTCCCTTGGACGGCCCGGTACCATTTGATCCACGGACCGATACCGCCCCACGGCCCGGGGGTTGGGGACTACTGTTGTAGGCCACCCTCTTGTCATAGATCACAAATTGAACAGCAGAAAGTACATTGACACCATCCTGCAGCCAAAACTTCTAGCTTCTATCAGGGATCCTTTGATAGATAATGCCCCATTTTTTTACGAGCAGGATGCAGTTTTCTGCCACGGATATGCCAACAGTGGTTCATGGAGAATACCTTACCGGTGCTTGGATGGCCGTGAAACAGCCCAGACCTGAGCCCCATACATCTCGACAAGTGCCATTAAATACCTCTGTGTCTAGGCCGGGTATAGGCACGTTAAATCCGTAGTCCGGAAAGTCCCTCTATGTGGTCAAACATGGTGGGAGAGGGTACGATCCTCCCAGATGTCGCCACTGTCGGTGCTCGGTCAAATTGAGGTGACACATGGCTATATCGGACTCCGACACTTGTGGTGCCATTGAAAATAGGAGCCGCACCGCTCAGCCCGTTAGCCTATACGGAACTGGTCTGGAAAAACTTCCGAATCAAAGGGTACTAGAAACAACAGCAATAACAACAACTTTTAAAGAAAACATTACTTTCAGTGCCCATTTCAGTTTAATTTAATTAGCATTGCAACATGCAAGTAACTAATCACTGATTTCATGAATGAATATAACTTACATACAAATTCACATTTCACTTTCGAAGAATAAAAATATTAAATGTTTACGAATTCATTTAGAGAACAAAATATTTAAACTTTCATTAAATACACTTTGTGTTATAATAAAAGTTAAATATGAAAAGGAATTTATTTTACTTTTTTCTATTCCAACTATAATACCCAGAAGAAAAGGGAAGCAATCTTAAATACTTTTCCATAAATTTCGGGAGAAATCTATTTTTCTCTCTTTTCCTCGAATTCGTTATAAAAGTATGCGCCTCATGAATCACAAATATGCCTTACCTCAGTCAAAAGCGTATTTTTTTTAATAATCTTTCTAACGGTCGGAGAAAAAGTCTTACCATTTCCTTTTATTTCGTTGAATACTCGAGAACTATTGTAGAATTTCTCTCTACTTTAAAATACACTTTTAATGCATAATCTTTAGAAAGTAACAGATGCGACTGTATTTTAATTCTAAAAATTTGCACATAATAAATTACCGCTGACAAAATGACTCTTGATATCTTAGTGCGAGGTAAAATTCTTTTAACTGTCTGACAGGAAATGGAAAAGTTTCTTCTGTGTGATTTTAGTATATTTCTCTCGTGCTTTTCCTTGTTTTATTCATTTCACTTACCATTGAACGTGGATTATTTACACAAAAAAAATTTATATGTTATCCCATGTACCTTCATTGTTTTTTCAGTAATTCCTAAAAATTACTTGAAATCATTCTATTCAGATGTAATTGCTCTATTTAATTAAACAAACAAGATTAACAACGTGAAACTATGGAACCCTTCAACTTTTACTAGTCCGATATGTTATCGTACCTTTTATAGCATCTAACTGGTTCCAGCAAGTGCTGGCTGTGGCTTAGTCACAAGAGACACTGACTAGCACATCAATAGCTTCAGGGTACCAATATCATAAAAAAGTATTAGTTAATGAAGTAATAATTGTTTTTTTCTGCGATGCTTAGTAATTATTCTTATACTTTAAAGACACAACTAACATATTTTATTTTAAAAAGATTTCTTGGCTTCAAATTTGCAAAATTATCACGTTTAGCATTATTATACGCCTGTATTATAGTATTTTAAATATGTTATTAAAGAAATTTTTTTTATTTAGTTTTCGAATAATTTCGTATTGTTTTATACGTTATGTAAATAAAAAAATTTCATTGAATTTTATGCATGATTTTTTTTAAATATGTTCTATTACGACAAGCCTCTTTAGTAAAATTTATAAAGCTGAAAAACTTTAAATTTTAAAAAAATATGTCGGTTGCGAAATACGAAACTGGCCTATAGACGCCACATCCCCTCGATCCGTCACTAGCTGCAGAGATACTGTTATACAGAGGCTGTTCACACATTTTTTAGACGATGTATATTGTATTTACAAAACTAAATTACATAAAATTATTCTGTTTTAAATGTTCTATTTGACATCCCTTATTCTGAACTATCTTTCGACACCGCAATTTCCAGGATAATAATGCCTTTTGAATGCCTTCAGAAGAGGTATTCTATCCCATTCCTCCTGAACAGCTTTCCAGATTCCTGTAAGGGTTTTGGGACGACGTTTGGATAATGCAGATTTTAAAAGTCCGAAAGAACAAAAATCCATAGGTGATACATCGGGAGATTTAGTAGGGATATCAGTGAAGGGTATGGCCTTGATACCAGTTTTTTGTTCCATTTCTTTTAGGAAATTTACAGTGGATTTTGATGTGTGACTGCTAGCTTTGTCCTGATGGAGTCTCACAGATTGATGGCACTGTGGGTAAAGCGATGGTATTTCATTCAGGAAAATTGGCGATAAAATATGTTCCTGATAGTATTTGGAGTTAATCTTGACATTTTTTTCCACTCTCTTTATTTTTAACTTGCCATTATAAGAAAAACCAACAACAATCATGAATCCCTTAGAAAAACTTTCTTTCGATTCTTTGAACCATGTACTTAAATTTTTTCTCCCCTTTTATGATAATAAATGGCTCTTTTTTTGTTGCAGTCATTTAAATATAGCCATGATTCATCTATTGTGACAATTGTTTTCCATTTTTCTTTGGATAAGTGTTTCTCATATAGAATTCTGCAGCGTGTCCTGCGTTCAGCGATATGATTTGGAAGAAGACGATGCACATTGCGTTTTTTCGCTTTCTTAAGATTTAAATCAACGTTTATCATTTTGTTTACAGTGGACACCGAGCATTTTAAGGATTTTGCAACTGTCTTTTGACTAGGGGGATTTTCTTTTAACATTAAACAACGTACCTTTACTATAGTCGAAGATGTCCGTTTTTTCCTTGGATACTTGTTTGGAATTTTTGTCCCACTAGAGGCTCCAATTTGACGTTTTTTTCCTTTCTTGTTGACGATATTACCTATCGACGCTTTAGATATCACAAAACCATGACTCTCACATCGTTTTTGGATAACGGAGTATGCATATTTCTCTTCGGAAAGAGCATAAATGTAGTCTTCGAACCACTGCTTTGTTAAAAACGTCATTTTGAATAAAAACAAAACTTTCAAGCCGCAGAATATATTTTTGACTTTTAAAAACATAGTACAATTGCAATTATTTCTTTTGCAGCAAACGATTTTTTATTATCGCTTACCAAAATCGTCTAAAAAATGTGCGAACAGTCTCTGTAGATCCACGGGCCGATAAAACATTTTAAAATATTTTATTGTTTTCCTATACATCAAGTACTGTTTCTGCACTTCTTTCCACATTTAACGCTGGTTGCCTGACAATAAGTGGCCAAATCTGATTTCTAAGCTTTTGTGATCTGGATATTGTAAGATTGTCTGACAAAGCCTGTTCAACGAGGTTGGAGATTTCTAGGGGCCAGAGGTAGCCTAGAGGCACGTGTTGGCTTTCGGTACTGAGGGTTATAGAGATATCTGATTTCTACCCTTTCTAGGATATAGGTATATCGAAGTCACCCTCTAATAAAGTAGAAATGACACTTTTTTTGCACTGGGTAAATAAAAAAGTTTATTATTCCGTTGACACATATAACGTGCAGTGTAAAAACATTACTGAGAAAAGACTGGTACTAAATGTTATAAACACTATACAAGGAAATGAAGTTGAAGTACTCACAATATATATAAAGTCAGACCAGTGATGCTGCACGGTAATCCACTATTACTAACACAACAAACTCTTTATGCCAGAGTGGCAAAAACTTGCTTAGGCTTAGAAGCGATCTAGGTATGAGCCACCGAAGGCAACTCGCATAAACAGCTCCAAACAAACGAGTATTTTTCGTAATCTGGCTACGCGGTACTTATAGCAATGGTTTATGCTGAATTTAGCATTTTTTTGTAGCTTCTTTGGATTTATGCAAATCCAATGATCGATTAATGTTAATCGATCATTAGGTAGACCTTGCAGGGTGCTCGGATCGAATCCCGAGAAGCGCCATTAAATATCTTCGTGTTTAGGACGGATATGAGTACGTTAAAGCCGTTGACCGGAAAGTCTTTCTACGAAGTCAGTAGGTGGGGGAAAGTACAATCACTCCCAAATGTCACCCTTGGAGATCAAAATTGAGATGGCAGCTGGCTGAGTCGGTTTCCGACCATTGTTGTATGATTTTAAACCAGAACCGCATCCCTCAGCCCGCAAACTTATATGGACATTGTCTGGAATACATTCCGGCCAAAGGTCATAAGAAACAATAACAAGATTTCTAATGTCATTGGTCTGAACCTAGTAAATCTGAAATCCTAATTTTCTGAAATTCTTCTGATTTTTATGACAAACTAAATTTTGAAAACTTGAAACTATCTTAATATGTTATCTATATTTTTTTTTTCAAAAATACAATTCGGATATTTCCTAATGTAGTTTGCACTACTTCAAAGATTTCAGTTTGGGTCAACTTTTATAGAAACATATAAATGAAAGATAACACACTATAGAAATAATAGTTAAATTTTCCCACTGATGTTCATTGTTGACCTTAACGCTAATGTAATTTAACACTTTACTATTTTATTTTTTAATATCCATATTTACACAAAAACTTTTCAGACTCACCATAAAGAGCAAAAGTTTTCAGTTTCTCATCTTCTCGAAAATATTTATTTCCTTCATTTACCTTTAAACAAAATATTTAAATTATTCAGGGAGAAGTATTAAAAATAGCATTCAAGTTCTTAAATTTTACTTTCCGTTTATCTAGTTTTACGAAACATCCTACAGCTGTTTAAAAGAAAATTTTAATCATTCAGTGAAAAGTATTTTACATTGCTTTCAAGTTCTAAAATTTTACTGCCTGATTATCTTGCTGTTACAGGAAAACTATAGTACTTTAATTACATCTTATGTTATTTGTATCTTTGTTTTAAAAGAGTAAAAGTATTTCGTTACAGATATAAATTTGATAAATATTGCATAGCTGGAAGTTTATTTTTGTACCAAGTTTAAAATTTTGTTTAAAAGTTTGGAAGTTTAAAATTTTGTACCAAGCAGGCTAAAATCGCTTTTATGATTTTTTTAACGTCTGAATACTTGATAATACATTCTTAAATTTACTTTCAAATATAAATAAAATATTTAAGGGGAGAAGAACTTTAAATAAAAATTATCTACATTGAATTAAATACCTTATCATATTTCTGCCAATTTTCTACAGAATATAGTTCTAACATGTGCTTTTTGAACAAAGTTATTAAAAATTACAATGACCTCTACCTAACGATATTGATAAATCACAGAGCCACTATAGACATAAATTTAACAACAATTTAATAATTCGTTGTATTTTTTGCTTAACAGCATATTTTCTTCAACTGCATATATATATATATATATATATATATATATAATAAGAGATTATTTTTCGCAGGTTTTAAACTGGCTTTTAAGTTAACAAAAAATAATGATATAGTATATCAGCCCCTATTTTATAAGCCATGTAATTATTATAGAATAAAACGCAGTACATAGACGAATTATTATTGAATTTCGGTATGAATTCTGAACGAGTCATTGCTTTTTTAATCACAACGGGTATAATCATTATACCGTACTATAAACAAAAATATCGACAAAAGAATTTCACCGCAACGTTCTTTAACAAAGATTCTCTTAGAGGAGATCAAAAGTTTTTTTTTGTACGAAATTGTAAGAGAGTCGTGGTTTTTTCCTCTTTCATAAACACAGTCTTCAATACACATTCATTTGTTTTTAAAGATTTCAGCGAGTAATGATATGGAATTATCATTTTTCCACTTTTCCTTTGAATTAAAGGTTCCTTTTTTTTCTCAGAATAGCAGATGTTCTTTCAAGTAACAGCTTCAAATAAAATTCGTTTGACATATCTTAAAGCCCTAATATAAACAAAGTTTAGATGAAAAACACAGCAATCTCTTAAATATCTAAGAGCCCTTTGGAGAAAAAAAAATGCATTTCTTTCTTTTATTCTAATCTCGTTATGAAAGTGTGTACTGAAGACTTAAAAATATTTTTTATCTTCTTTGTGAATATAAATTTTAAATATATGTCTAATTTTTACCTAAAAAATTCATTATATTTTACTACATTTCTTTAAATACATAAAAAAAAATTTCGAGTTTTTTTTTTAACTCAAAACACATTTTAAAAGCTTAGATATCAAGAAATTACTAAATGTGACTTCATTTTTAACTTTCAGCGGGCGCAGTGGCATGGTTGGCAAAGACAGCGAGCCAGTGATCTGAACATCCCTGGTTCAATGCCGGTCACTGACGAATCCTCTTCCGTGTTCACAAACGGCGGCTGGTGTACGAAAAAGCTGTCGTGGCTGCAATGTGCTCCAACTTCTCAAATTTACCTTTGGTGGTGCGGGGTCAATTGTTTCCGGTCTCGTCACTTGACTCGTTTAAATATTGTAGGACCGGTTCATGGAGGATGAATCTGGGCCACCTATATTTTGCCCCCATAATAAAAAATCCAGCAATACCGCTGTGATAACAGGCGAATGTCTAAGAACAAGGCCTCCACATTGGAAAAAAATTTTTAAACTGAGAACGTTATAAATAATCTCATGAATCCTTGCACATATTGGTCGTACGTTTAAATACTTTTTCACCAAAAACAAGAATACTTTTTCTTCAAAATAGTAAAAAAAATGTTTTATGATTATATTTCCTTTTTCTTCATTAGTTAACTTAAAGAGGATATTTAATGTTGAAAAAGTTTTGAAATTTATTTTCCATTTGTTCGTGTTGAGGCGCTTTACGGACAATTATTTAGGGCCTATTCACGTGGAATCCGTCGGCGTCAGCATAAAAAAATTTAACCAATCACATACCAAACATTAACCCATTTAACTAATCAGCACCAACGGAATCTTTAACTCTGACGAATTCTATGTAAGCAAGCCCTTAGTAAGTTTCCGAACGGAAATTATTTTTTCCCCCTTAATATATATTTTATGTAATCTGACTAACACAATGTCATGTAAACGCCGTCAGCAGACATCTTTGAACATGTTTTCCTTTTTTTTCTTTACTTATTTTATAACCTCTATGAGCATTTTTGATTCTAGGGTCTTGTGGTACAATAAAATGCTGTTTCCTGATTTCGCGTATGTTTATTTTCTGCTTCTAGGTTGTCAACATCGCAAGTATTATGTAATAGTATTATATATATATATATATATATATATATATATATATATATACATATATATATTATATATATGTATGTTTCCAAAAGTTACGTTGTTGTCGTATGTCTCTGGGGCTCGTACTATGAGTCCCAGTACTGTTTTCATATAAATAGTTACTTTAAATAGTCTGAATAACCTGCAAAATTTGTCGAAGGTATGCCTAAAAGCGTCTTTTGAAATTGCCAAAGGGAATAAATTGCATCTCTCTATGAACCGTTTTTATGAACTTTTCATGGATATGTTTATAAAATCCTTAATAAATTTCGCAACATTTTGCACTTCAATACCTTAAATCAAGATGTAGAGTGAAAGGTTTATCGTGTATTTAACTGAATTGAAGTTTATATCATAAATAAACTAGCATTAGATAGATCATAAAATTTATGTCATAAGGATACTTATATTGTAATAGGAATACTTTTAGGAATATATATACTCGTCAAAAGTGAAATTGCAACACCATGAAGGAATGCGCGTAGCGATGTGAAAATAACATCATCGGTAGAGGTAAGACACATATGCAGATGATTAAAGAAACAAAGATATGAAAAATTAAAAGCTTTTTAATCAGTATCGAATGTGCCCACCATCGGCAGCTATACAGGCCTCTAAACGGCGAGGCATACTGTCTATGAGGCTATTAATGGTCTCCTGAGATATTCCTTAGTAAGTCGAGTCCACTGCAGCTCTCAGATAATCTACGGTATGCGGTTACGGTGCCCTGTGCACCGCAAGTCTAATGGCTTCCCATACATACTCGATGGGAGAGAGGTCGGGCGAGGCTGCCGGCCAGGGAAGGATGTGAATTCCATTGAGGCAGTACAGAGTGTGACGTGCGTCATGAGGTTGAGCATTGTCCTGCTGGAATAACGAGCTGGGGGCGGCATGCACAAGTGGCCGAACCACAGGCATAACAACTTGTGTTACGTATCGGGCCGATGTTAAACTGCCAGTAATGTTCACAAGGATTGTCCGCTGTCCGAACATCATGCCACCCCAAACCATGAACCTCGATGTGCGGCCGGTGTGGCGTTCGACAATATGGACTTGAATGTAACGTTCTCCGGGAAGCCGCCACACGATTTCACGACCGTCATTCCTCCATAAAAAAAACGGAATTCGTCTGAAAACATTTCCTGATGCCATTAGTTCGTCCAGTAACTAACACGTCGACACCAAGCCAGACGGTCAGCCCCCTGTCGAGTGGTTAAAGGAACCCCAGTGGCTGGCCGCCGTGCGCGCATCCCTGCCTCATGCAATTTGCTACGGGTGGTTTGGCAGAAGACAGATGCCCCATCTGACAATGGTAGGTAGGTTTGAATATGACTTGCCGTGTCGAACGGGTCCCCATCAGACATTCGCCGAAATTGCCTATCAGTGCGATCTGACGTGCACCTGGATGATCCACGGCCTCTTTGCCGTGTTCTCATATGGTCCTGCGTCCATCGTGCCACGCATCGCTGAATTGTACTGACGTTCCGTCCAACACGACTGGTAATTGCGCGCATGGACAAACCGAGCTCATGCAGTTCTAGGTTCATAGTTCTAGGATACGTTCTTGTTCCTCAGACGATAACTGCTGGTATTCAGCTCGCTGATGTATCTGAGGCATTTACTACCCTTCTTCAAGTTAAGTTACAACAATAATCTGTCATTGATAGCACATAAAGATCGGGCCAGCTACTGGCCTTTATAGCCAGAAACTGGGTATCATGTGACCAGATGCGCACGCGAATTTAATCATTTGCATATGTCTCTGACATCTATCAATCCTGTTATTTTCACCTCGCTACGCGCATTCCTTCATGTTGCAATTTCCCTTTTGACGAGTATATATATATATATATATATATATATATATATATATATATATATATTGTAATAGAAATCCCTTTAGAAATCGTAAGCCAACAGGATGTAGGAATATCGCAATAATAATCGAAATA
The DNA here is from genome assembly GCA_907164885.2 of Dolomedes plantarius. Lineage (NCBI taxonomy): Eukaryota > Metazoa > Arthropoda > Arachnida > Araneae > Dolomedidae > Dolomedes > Dolomedes plantarius. Next base: position 155,370,673 of record OU015493.1, read on the forward strand.
CACCGTAATTAATAAATAAATAAATAAATAAATCGAATATAATAATATAAAAAATAATAAGATAATATCGTGATAAAATCGAATTATATCGAATATATATTGTAATAATTTCATAATTCTGTTATAAGAATATCGAAATAGCGTAATAGGAATACATCTTATCATAAATCGTTTATATCATAAATAGCATTAGCCCAAATTTTGTTATTCTCTTGGAATGTGATTTTCCCCTTACTATAAACAAATCTAGTTGTAAAAATCAAAGTCACAGTGAGCGGATACTTCCAGACTTTGGAACTACAATGTAGTATTCATTTGTCAATTGCGATTTTGCAGGTTTTGAATTTTTAAGCGATACATTAGAAGTCCCTTTCTTCGTGCTCATTTCAAAAATATGGAAACTTTATGCACATATGAAGGTGTGCGTATGGGGTTATACACTCTTACACAAAACAACAGAAAAAAGATGCTCCAATAAGGGGTAATGCAAATTGGACACAAGTTGATATGCATACAGGTTTCGACGGAAAATGCAAAATTTTAGAGTTTGGCGGCCAATGAATGAACATGTGACACTGCAGCGCATCTTAACTGCGCAACTGGAAGGATATTAAAGAGGTGAAATTTCGATTCCAGGTCATACACGGAATTCAGTACACGGAATTTCATTCCGTGTACTCAGGTAGACAGTAACTATGCCTCACATGCAGGTGCGCGAACAATATGCTCAGATGTCAGCATTTGAGAGAGGACGTGTAGTTGGGCTCAAAGACATCGGTTGGTCTAATCGGCGAATCCCTCGACGTTTGGACAGGAGCGATGCCACTATTAGGCGATGTTGGCAGGAATGGGGGAACCATGGCCGAACACAGCGTCAAGAAGGAAGCGGTCGGCGCAGAGAAAGGACAGAACGTGAGGACCGAGCAATCATCAGAGCGACACTCACAGCCTCAGATTCATCATTATCATCGCTCGCACGTGCAACTGGTGCTTCAGTGACCGCAAAGACCATTCATAGGCGGCTCAGAGAAAGGGGGCTGAGCTCATGCACCCCTTGTGGAGACTACCTTTGACCTCTGTACACCGAAAAGTCCATTCACAGTGGTGTCGGGCACATTCGACATGGAATGTCACTCACAGGAGTACAATTGTCTTCAGTGATGAATACAATTGGAACTTCAGTGATGATTACTTTCACTCACAGGAGTACAATTGTCTTCAGTGATGAATCTCGCTTCGAATTGAGCCTCGATGTCCAGCGAGTACGTGTCTGGAGACGCCCAGGACTGCTGTGGGATACAAACCTGACTGTCTTCAGCCATACGGGCCGACAACCTGAAGTGATGGCCTAGGGTGCCATTTCATTTCATAACAGGACCCCTTTGGTTGTCATCCGCGGCACCTTTACAGCACAGCGGTACGTCGACGATATTCTACGCCCCGTTGTGTTGCTTTTCATATGAATCCATCCTGGGCTTACATTTCAGCAAGATAATGCCGTCCGCAGAATGCGAGAGTTTTTACTGCTTGTCTTCATGCTTGCCCAACGCTACCTTGGCTAGAAAGGTCGTCGGATCTCTCCTCCATTGAGCACGTATGGAGCATTATGGGCAGGGCCCTCCAACCAGATCGGGATTTTGACTATCTAACTCCCCAATTGGACAGCATTTGCCACTATATCCCGCAGGAGGACATCCATCCGTCTATCAATCAATGGGAAGCCGAATAACTGCTTGCATAATGGCCAGTGGTGGACCAACCTGTTATAGACTTTTTCAATTTGTGAAGTTCTTTCTCTTGAATAAATCTTCCAATTTTTCTCAAATTGTAATCATTTCTTTTTCTGTACATTTACATCACATCTACCGATTTCCGTCCCATTCGGATAACTCCTTCGTGGTTCGTCGTTATTTTTGTCTAAGAGTGTATGTTGGCTGTTCAGTAAGGATTGAAAATAATTTTTTTTTTAATTTATGAATTTGTTTTTCACTGCTCCAATGTTTTACTAGATCCCGTCCAAAGGAATCGCTGATTACAGGAGTAAGTACATCATGCTATCAAATTAACTTTTCTGAATGTGCTATGTCTGCTTTCTGTTCCTTATTGTGGCGTCATCAGCTTACTAAAAATAACACAAATCAACATCTCATATTTTGAGATACAGGATTGTTAAATCAAAGACAAAAAAAATAAGATTGTACCTGTTGTTATCCATAAAAATTCAAATATTACAAACTAGATGTGCTAATCTTGTTAAAATACATACATCTAACACTTGTCTCTTCTAGCATACTTAGCCTGTGATGTTTATAGGTTTAAAATTTTACTTAGAGTATACAGCAAATGAAATGTGTTTGTTGTCTATAAAATGTTATTACAAAATTTTGAAACATAATTCTCAGCAAATGAAATAGAAATACATAATACATTTGGAAAAATATTTATGTGTGTCTCGATATACTATAACTATTACAATTGCACGAAATATTATTTGTATGTCCCTCTTATATAAAAAAACCCTAGTTTTACAGTTGGTTATAAAAAGGAGTTAGTATAAAAAGGAATAAATAAGTTCGTTATGAAAAGCAATAAAGACACAATTTTCTATAGGTTTAAAAAAAATTAAGACGGGGAATTTCTTGAAATAGATTCCGGGGAATTTATTTCAAGAAGATTTTTATTCAGAGAGAATACAGCATGCCTGTTATAAATTTTTACACATCGACATATGAAATAATGTTATCCTACGAAGTTTGAATATATATATATATATATATATATATATATATATATATATATATATATATATATATATATACATACATACATACATACATACATACATATATATATATATATATATATATATATATATATATATATATATATATATATATATATATATATATATATATATATATATATATATATATGTATATATATATATGCATATATATATATATATATATGTCGAGCGTAAAAGAAGGCAGTCCAACTCAAGAAAATCACATTAATCCAGTTTAATCAGGTATATTTCTTCTTCCAGCAACCACTGTTCCAAGTAGCGCATATTGGAGCGCTTGCCATTTACATTTTGGGGAACACGGCGAACACAAGCCCGTCCTCAACAAATTTCTCCCGCGCTCTGACGAAACTGCTATTGTCTTTAGACCATCTATCGCCATCGCGCATGCCTGTGATGTTTACACCGAAGATGAGGCATAGGCGTAGCCACAAGCTGTCACTCAAAACCAACGAAAAACACGGGGACTCCCCTTTTTCTCTCGATACGTTTCGAACTAAGATATAATAGTGGCGAATTACGCCACGAAAATAATTTGATTCCTAATCCCCCTTAAATTTTGAATAAATCATTCCTTTCCCAATTATTTCCTCACACACATATATATATGTATAAATAATGCATATAAATATAAACAAAACAACAGAATCAAAAAATTAAAAAGGTGGGTATAGACTGCCAAACAAAAATTAACACAAAACCTACACTAGCATTGAAAAACATAAATAACTTTTCTATAAAAAATTGTGCAGTATGCTGCATATCTTCGCCTTGAAAAAGGCCAATAAAGCTAAATTTAACAGAGCTAAATAATTATAAGAAGAACTAGATGTTTTACCCGGCTTCGCACGGGATTCAGTTTCTGTTATTAATTTTTTCAATAATTAGCCTCATGTTATGATGCTCTACAGTTTTCGCTAAAATTATTTTGCGGTAGCAAATAGCATTAGTCTGTTGTCGGTGCTGTCGTTTTTCATCGCTTTCCTCTCCTTTCGATGTTGAAGCACTAAGACGATTGTATGTTGGACGCGTTAAAAGTTTCTTCATCAGTCTCACTGCTTTAGATCACTACAATTCGAATTCTGTTACCTTCGAGCTCTTAGGAATGCTTGTTTTCTTCAGATTCTGGTGTGCGTCTAACTGCATTTCGAATTCTGTTGGCTTCGCACTCTTCTTTTTTTTTTTTCACCACATTGCTCATTTCTCAACAATCTTTGACATTTTCTCCTTACTTCTGCAGGATTAAAAGTTGCTCTCCTCTCTTTGGGCATTTTAAAGAATTAATTTACAGCTAGACAATAACGTTTGAATGGATTTATTATTATAGAAAAAGAACCAATAATGTTTGAAGGGATTGAGATCACATTCAATATTAAAACACAGCAAATCTGATAATTATTATAGAAAAAGTATATACACGTATTTCATGCTCGGAAATCTTTCTCAAAGCTAAATCGTCTGTTACGTTTCAATGCCGTTTTCAGATTTTCTTAAATATTATATACATGTATTTCATGATTGTAATTCTTTCTCAAATCTAAATCATCTGCTATGTTTCAATGTCACTTCAGTTATATAAATCATCGCGTCAAGGCTAAACGCACGTGTTTCTAGTATATTTGAGATAAGTATATATCCTTCAGTATATCTGAGTTTGAACAGGTAGCTTGGGATAGTTTCAATTCATGAAATGGATAGATAACACATTCTTTGAAAATGAATGACTTTCCATCCTTATAATTTCATTTTTAAAAAGAAACATTCCGGCGTTGCCACGTACATAAAAATAATATATAAAATTCATTCTTGCATGTGCCAATATTTGAATAAATCACGTTTTTTAATTCAGTGTCTATTTATTTTTAGGGAAATGTTATAATTTAATTGGCAACAATGAAATGTTACAATGGTTTTGAACAAAAATATCCGGGGAAATTTGGCGATTTTTTTGGCGATTTTCAATATCCGTTGATACTTCTAACATAATTCGAGGATGGAACGTCGTAGCCGAATGAAAATAGTCTATAACCATCGCGCAAGTTCAAGCAATAAGTTGACCAAGTTTCATCGCAATCGGATGAACGGTACTGCAGCACATAAAATACGAACAAACAAACAAACAAACAAACATTCATTTTTATATATAAAGATCTAGACAAAAAACAATACAGAAATCAAGCACTCAGGGATCCACTCACCAGAGGCAAGATTCTGTAATAGTACTGGAACTCAACGAGAAGTACGGGGTAACCGACTAGTCACGTCATCAGGGAGCCTACCCAAATCAGTTACCTTAAGGGGAACTTTCTGAATAGGATGCAGGTATAACCAAAAAACATCCCAAGGCCCCGACTTCCCCAATGAAACAGTTAGTCAAAAGAAAATGAAAAGACACGGACAACTCACAGTATGGGCTCAACGCATCATATATGCAAGCACACATACAATCCTAATTAAAAGACACAGATGCATACGTACCCTAATTCAGTAGGTCACGGTTATGGCGAATCAGCAGCCCAATTTTTCCCTATTAATTACCTCACTGTGGTAAAACCACAGCGCTAGACCCCTTTGAAGTTAAAAAAAAATATGAAACCAGAAACGCTATCCTAAACGTCTTTAAAAAATACTAAATGCCATTTTTTTTTAAACTTTTAGATTACCGAAATTCTTACTTAGACTTATACATATATATATATATATATATATATATAATTTCTAAAAGAAATTTTTATTTCTAGCCAAAGTATAAAAAATTACTTTATAATATTTTAACATATTATGTACATATATAAAGTTGTATTGCACAATCGTGCTTATTTCTATAAATCTAGAACTATTTCTCTTTATCAAACATTAAAATTGAAAAAAAGTTAAAAATTTATCGTTATTCTTTGATACTTCGTCAGCTTTTTTATAGGAATTGTTTCAGATGGAATTAATGATGTCTTGAGTTTGCTCATTTCCCAAGAATGTCATTTAAATGAAGAAGCAAAAAATTTGGTAGTCCAGTAATAAATACTACTTTTGGGGAAAAAGTTTTAATTGGAGATGCTTTTATCCTTCATTAAATCGAAGATTATGTGTCAAAGATTTGATGAGAATCGTTGGACATTTTTTTTCGTTTTTATCACTTCCATCATAGTAATTATGAGATTACTGTGAGATATGATTAAAAAAAAGTAAATGTAGACGTTGCCCGTTTATTTGAATCCAATTTTTTTAAGCACGACATTTAAAAATTTTCCTATAATATTCAATTGATTCTCAATTTTATGGTCTATTTATTCATCTCACTTAAAAAAAAGGAGAAATTTTTGTTCTGCTATACAAAATTATATATAATTTTAAACACGCTTTATTATAAAGGAAATTTTATTTTGCTGTCAAATTTCTATGCATTTTTTATAAGTCACAGACGCATGCCTTGTTTAATTTAGACTGTCTTATCGGGTTATTGGATCGTCTCTATTTTCTCAACCCTTATAAATTTCTTGAATATTGGAAATATTTATAAGAGAGAAGATTTACTTGCAAACATAAAGCCATGGAAAGGAAGTCATATATACTAGTTATGTTCCGATCAATTTCACATTACAGATGTTTTCATGCACATTATTATAGATTATGCATATTTTTTTTATCGTTGTGAAAGGTTTTTGTGATACATTTTTTTAAACAATTTGGTTAGATTATTTATCATTTTTAAAAATTGTTGAAACAAAATTTTAAAAGAAATCGAATGTTTTTGCAAAAATTTCATTTTGAGTGTTAAATAGTATATATTAAAAGTACAAGCAATAGAAATTTGTTTTATAAACAACGGGGTATCAAAACATTACCACCCGCTTCAGGTGATATCCTTTCTTTACCATTCAAACAGTTGATACCCACTGTCTTATGGACTTCCTGATCTAACTTGATATACAAGGTGTCCGGGATAAAGGTATCCAATAGTCATGACTTATTTTTACTGTACTACCCATTAGAACTTTTTAAAAATTATTTAAATAAAAAGAAGATCACACCAAGTTTTAATATCAATCATAGATTTTGATCATAGTATCATAGATTCCGATGTGTGCACCTTTTAAAGCACGACTAACGATGAAATGGTAACCCAGTTCTCTCCAAGTGTTTCGTAGCATATCAGGCGTTATAAGACTTTTTTTCTTAGGGATTCATCAAGTCCTTTGTGTATAAACAAAAAATTGAGACTGTTGATGATTTGAAGAAGCGTATCATTTAAGCAATTCGTGTAATAACTCCTGATATGCTACGAAACACTTGGAGAGAACTGTATTACCATTAGACAGGATTACCATTTAATCGTGCTACAAGAGTTGCACAAATCGAAATCTGTGATACTATTATCGAAGTCTATGATTGATATTAAAACTTGGTGAAATGTTCTATTTATTTAAATAATTTTTTTTAAATGCTAAGAGGTAGTTCGGTAAAAATAAGTCATGACTTTTGGATACCTTAAGTCCGGACAACCTGTATTTTGAGGCATATAATACTAGGACAAATAACTGTGTCTGTCACACTACTAGTAAATTACCAATGGGTTGTCTATTGATTGGATTTGTTTTCGCATTTAAATTCAGTATGTAGAATATAAAAGTGACTCAGTTTGAAACCTATTCGTTATTTGCAGCTACACGTATTGTTATTGATAAAGGTATTTTTAAAATAAGTAATAAGAATTAATCATAATAGTAAAAATAATAATTAAATTCCTCAGAATGATTGAGATAAGGCAAGTGGTAAACCCTCAAATGAAGAAAGACTTTATACAAATAGGTATAATCTATTCACATACATAAAGACCTTGAAGGCATTTGCAAACTTAATTTATTTTAGATAAATATCTCAGTTTTATATTACGTAGACCAAAAAAATAGTCCTGTTTAATGATACAGTATGGTTAGAGACTTTATATATAATAGTTTGAACTATTACTGGGCATTATAAAACATGACTCTACTTGCTACAACAGTGGAGATTTTTTAAGAATTGATACTGTAAGCTCTTTACAAACTATTTATTGGAGATGTGGGATGTGCCAAAAAAAGTAAATTATGTTTAGAGATTCTGGGTATTCTTCTGCAGCTTTGTTTCCTACCACTCAAAATAGAGAACATACTATTAACGAAAATTTTGAATTTGTATTCAAAAAGCATTAATTTTTTTCTGCTGGATGTCTAAAGAACCTCAAGCAGTTCCTTCATAATGCAGTAAGGTAATACTATTCTTATTTTTAAAGGCATACTTCAATGGTTACCTGTTGTCCTAGGAACAATCATATCATAATAGAACATTTATGAATGAGAAAATTGCGAAGACAAGCGAGAGATTATTTCCTGCACCATGTTGTCATAATGTTGGTGGTATGCGTGCAAATAGATTACAAATTGTAAAAACGGGTTTATAATAATTTTCTTCATGGGACACGTAACGCTAAATCAACACAATATACAATAATAATGAAAACTGTTGTTAAACTTGGAAATACAAATAATTTTTTCCTGAAACTGTACGCTTTAAAAAAAATTTCCGGTCTGTTACGTAATATTCTATTTTTAAATTAAAGGATATTTTAAAAATAAAAACCTCCCTAAAATTATTTAATTACCATCCCTTTTTAATGTAGAAAAATTTTCCTTCAAGAACATCAATATTTTTTTGCTGATACGAACAAAAAATTATAAAATAATATTTCCCAAAAGTAAGTTTCATGAAAGGTTATATTAAGAAAATTTTTATAGTGGACTTTTATATTCATATATAATTAGCTCAAGATTTTTATTCCAGGTGTTTTTGATGTTTTTTTCCACTTTCTAAAGTATTTCAGATAAAAAAAAGGTTTAAAAAATGACTCCCACAGAAGAAGCAGTTCTTTTAATTAAATAAACAAAATGCTAACTAAAATTGTGTTTCTGTGGCTTTCAGAATTAAAGCACTATCTTTTAATAAACCTGGGCTTATTTATGTTCATTGAATATCAAACATAAGAGGTCTATCAAAAGAAATAATGTTAAAAGGATTTTGCTGTAACAATTCCCCGTTTTCATTGAGTTTTGTTGTGTACCTAAATAAATAACATTTGCAGTCTTCTCACTGAGCTGTCCCACAGCACTCAGGTGAGCTTTCATTTTTCCTTTAAAAATCGCATATAAAAAAATCCCGCGAAAGCAAATTTCTTTGTAACTGCTCGGCCTTATCTTTGTAGAGAAAGTCCCTCACATCCAATTAATCTTTTCTGCACTAATGAACATGTACTGACTCCTCTCTCTGTGATCATTGATTAAAACATGATCTTTGATTAAAACAGTACTAGTCATAGACTTCAATGATCTTCAATGTAATTCACGGAAATCCAATATTTTATCAAGAACTTCAGAGCTAAGTTCTTTTGTAGTTAAATTATTACTACTGATTGGTAGGTGTTTAGTATTTGGCATCTTTATTAAACTTCTGAATAAGGATTATCCATTTTAAAATTGATGTTTAGAAATTCCAGAAGTTCAAAATTTCTTCCCATGAACTTTTAATTAAAGGTGATTAGAGGTTGTATTTTAAAAATGGCTTGAGAAGTAAGGCAATGAAATATCAAGATTGATATTCTTCCATTTAACAAAACTTTATTTGTTACAGTTTAATTTTTTTTGTTCTCCATTTACTAATTATATTCAAACACTTATTAATACAGGGTGATAATTATAGAGCTACATGAAATAAAAAATCAAATTTTAAAAACTACTGAGTAAAAAATTTTATTAAAATTTGAACAGTAACTAAAGATAATTGGATTTAGTTTATGACATGGTCGATATGCTTGCCATCAATGGCTATGATGTGGTGCAGGCAAAGAGCAAAATTCTGCAAAACTCGCTGAAGTGTCGAGACATCGATGCTTTCGATGACCTCCTGAATAGCTTTTTGGAGCTCAGCGATGATTTCGGGGTTATTTGAGTAATTTGTGTCTTTAATATTGCCCCACAAAAATGAGTCACAAGTGTTGAGATGAGGAGAATATGGGAGCCAAGCGATTCCTATTCCAGTGGCCTCAGGGTACCCCAAAGCCAGAATGCACTCTCCAAAGTGCTCTTGCAGCACTTCAAACTCTCTAATTGGTCCGATGCGGCCGCCAAATTTTCACTGAATCTCGCCAATGGTTCAAAAGTTTTCAAGTTGTTTTTTTATATAGCTCAATAAATGTCACACTGTAAATACTTATTGTCTAATGACTGGGATTGGGCTGCTGCCAGAATGAACCAGGCAGGGCCCGACATAGCAAATTATTATTCCGGGATTGAATCCCTACCTGTGAATAGGCTGTCACCACAATTTAAACCGAGGCCCCCAGGTACGACATCTAACCAGATATTTCAATGTCTTTGTTGTTTATATCTTTAATTAAACCTATAAAGCGGGTTCCTTTGCCTATAAATATGACTTAAAATAATAGTGAATACCACATAGAGAAAGGTCTGGGTAGTCAGAAGATGTTCCTGCACAGCAGTTTCATTTTTAATGAACCCAATTATCCATAAACTTGTCCATGTTTCCTCTCACTGAAAAGTTAATTCATTTCAATCCTGTTTGTATTCAATTACAAAGTCCGTGGTATTTCCAGTGAACATTTTATCTCGTAATCTTAGTTTCTTTTCCTTTTTACTGCTAGTTTCTTAGGGGGTGTTTATAATTCCTGATTTCAATCACATGCGGAGTCGATGGCGTTTTTAATGAACCTTTTTCCCTCATGATCTTTGTCTCTTTTTTCCTCATTTTGCAAACAGTCATTTACGGTTTAAGCGGTATTTAGAATGGACCCATTTTTCAATAGTCCTGGTATCTTTTTATATCACTGAAAGTAACTTTGTAAGCGTTTATCCTTTATAATATGGTTGATTTGTTGAATAGATGATGTTTCGCGCAATTTAATCAAAATTTTAAGGCATTCTGCTTTCGATGCTCAAGTTCAAACGAAACGGTTTTGATTTTCGAAAGTCCGTAAAGCATTCCGTAAAGCTCTAGGACGCATGTGCTCGGGACACAGAAACTGTCTCTTTGGTTTTGCATGCGAAACGTTTCGGTGGCTCTTTTGTACAAATTCATTAAATACGCCTAGTAAGTACTTAAAATCTCATTTTCCGACGCATGAGGATACATTATTATGACGCATTATATCCGACACGGGCATCACTAAAATTGTTTCAAATTATTGACACTGAACTACTATTACGTCCTCTAAAGACATAAATAGAGGTATGAGGTCTGTAGTAAAAATAGTCAGTTTTATCCTCATACGTGGTTGTGATTTCAATTTTATTTGTTGTTGCATAACCGCTGATATTTCTGGAAGGTTTTATTAAGACCAATCAAGTACAATCGACTTATACATGACTTAATTTTTATTAAGATTAAACTATAGGAATATATATATATATATATATATATATATATATATATATATATATATATATATATACAGTGTGTAACAAAATTATAAGACCACTGTGGATTTTGTGATTTTTATTATAAATAGTATAATTTTTTAAATTTAAATTAGTTTGATGTTAATAAATGAAATATAAAATATATGTATATTATTTTTAAGAGATATTTAAATATACTAATTATTTTATCAACAATTTCAAAATTTTCCAATCAAATATCTGTAACAAAATTATAAGACCACTAGTTAAAACAAATTTTTTTAATAAAACTAATATGATGTTGATCCACCATTTTTCTGAATAACTTCAAATACTCGATTTTTCATTGAATTAATTAAGTTTTCGAGCAAATATTTGGGAATTTTGTTCCATTCATCCATGATAGCGAGTTCCAATTCATACACAGAATTATACTGACGGTTATTTGCATATACTTGACGAGCCAAATGGCCCCACAAGTTTTCGGTGGGATTCAGGTCTGGACTAAGGCTTGGCCAGTTTAAAACCTCGATTTTTTTTAAACCAGTTTTTAGTTGATTTAGACACATCGCATGGCGCATTGTCTTGCTGAAATTTTCAGTTTGATCCTCCTAAAAATGGGCCAAAAGGTAGAAGGTATTGGTAAAGCAGTTGTTGATAACAAACGGAGTCCATTTTTCCAAGAACTCGCTGCAGATCACATTTCCCATCATATGCAAAAGCTCCCCACACCATCACAGATCCACCACCCATCTGTCTACTGAAGAAAACCCGAGGTTCCGTTCGTAAATCATGCCAGTAGGAAATATTACCGTCCGGGCCATCCAAATTAAATTTTTTCGTCGGAAAAAATAATATTTTTCCAAGTAGCATCCTAGGTCATGACTTCCTTTGCCCACTTCAGACTTCCTTCTTTATGATGTTTTAACAGTCTTGGTTTTCTTTTTAATCTCCGAAGAGCAACATTTGAATTTGATCTTAAAGTGCGCCAGACTGTCATATGTGAAATAGTTTTACTTGTCTGCTGTGTTATTTTACAAGTAGACAAGTTCTGTTTCGTTGCAAGCTTGAAAATTCGTCTATTATCGCGAGGTAATAATTTACTCTTTCTGCCAGATCTTTTATATTTTCCATAAAAATCTCTTTTATTTAAAACGTTATGAATAGCAGTTTTAGAACGTTTAAGTATCTTACTTATTTCACGTTACATTTTCCATAGCCCTTATAAAACCAAATTTTTCGAACTTCTAGTTCAGACAATTCTCTTCCACGCGGCATTGTGAATTTCTCATAAAAACAAACAAATTAAATTCTATTTCTGTTACAATATTGTCGTTTGGACTTTTTTGTGATGTAAAGTTACAGTTTATGTACGATTTTGAAAGAAAAAATAAAATTGTTTTAAAAACGCAAACGAATTTAAATAAAAAAATAAGTGGTCTTATATTTATGTTACACCGAGATTTCAAAAATCTTTTGCTGTGTGAAATAAACTCAATTTTTTTTCCTTTAAGCGATTTATTTGAGAAAATATAACTTTTTTCATTTGCTTCAAATTTTAAAATTATTCATTTTATGCAGTGTAATATTAAAATGAGTGATATATTGGGTGGTCTTATAATTTTGTTACACACTGTATATATATATATATGCATAGCATTGCGGCGAGTAAAATGGTGTATCAAGTGACAACGTAAACCTGCATTTCGCATATTATGAGGAATTTTTTCTTCAGGGTTTTTCTAACCAAATGCTAACAAATACATATATTTGAAATTTTAAATTGTTTTTTTCTGCATTTGAAGCATGCCCTTTAAATAGGGAAAGTGTTTTTTTTTCAATTTCAATTAAACATTAAACAGTTGTTAAGTATCGCTATTAAAATCCTAATTGTGTTATGAAAAAAATAAAATATAACACTATTGCTAAACACCTGTTGCACTTTTAAAATATTATTAAAATCAGAGGAAATAATTCAAAAGATTCATATTCCAGTTTGTGACTGGAAAAATACTGGGAGGTTAGGTAAACTAACATGAAAATCCACGACATCAAAGCATCCTCGCCTTATGTCAGAGTATGATTGTAATGTTTGCAATGGCGTTGTAAAAATCTATAACTATCTAGCAAAAACGTAAATATAAAAAATGACTGTTTTAGGACATTTTCTATGGCATTACATTAAAAACCAAACTGCGTTTTGAGCCTCATTGTAAACCTTATCGTGTTATCAAAAATCCCAAAGTAACTTGTTGTCGTTGTATCCAATCCCCTTGGTGTAGGAAAGCCTACGCCAAGTCCAAAGGACTCTGGTCCTTGGCGAAGGGTAGTAAGCAGCTTCACTTTAACACCAGGTACCAGTCGGGCTGAAGACTGACTTGACCTTGAAGAACATCGGTCCCTTAATTTTGAACCGAGTCCAATGACGAGACCGGAACACTTGACCTTCCACCTCCAGAGATATTTTTGAAACCAGGAGGACGTTGCAGCTATGAAAAATTATTCCGTTCACCAGCCGCCATTAGTGTACACGTCGGTGGTTTTGTAAGCGACAAGCATCGAACCAGTGACGTTCAGATCACTGGCTCGCTGCCCTTATATTTACGCCACATTTGTGATTTGACTTCACAACGTGTAGCAATATTGCAAAGACATTTCTAGTGTCATATTTTGGGTGGGTACTGTAGGTTCAGCGTTCCATTCTCAGTAACGTGAATCTTTAAAAAAAGCAAATCTTTGAAACGAATTAAGTGCGTTCATTATTTACTTATAAAGCAACAGAAGTCAACTTCAGTCCATATATTTTGCAATATTTTATTTTTTATGGAGGTTTATTGTATCAATTGTTTGAAAATCAATCAAATTGAAAGACATGATAGCTATTTTGTATCAATTTGAAACAGCAAACCCTCCTAAGACTGAATTATGCGCTTAGATAATTTTATTTGATCCTAAGTCTTAATTTTATTTGACGAAGATATAATCACAATTTTTTGTTTTGTTTTTAAAGTAGTTAGTCACAGATATTTTCAGAGATTAAATTACGGAACAGCCATACGGTATGTCATAAGAGAGTGATTTCATCTGTGTATACATAGCGTTTCTATATATTTTATTCCCGCATGATTAGCAACGCTAACTTTTCTAAATATATTAATCCAGTTTTAATAGGATTCAAGAAAAATGATGCATGAATATGTTATATTAAGCTGTATATTTCACATCATTTTTATATACATCATAACATACCATAATTTTAATAAAAGTATACATAAATTCTCTAAACGCATTTTGATGACGTTCGTATTTCCTTCCTTTATATTTCCTGCTAAAGTTAAAAATTATATTAAAGCCGCAACATGTCACATTTTACTGTCACATTGAGATAGGTTATTTTAAAAAGATTCAAATTTGCTCATTCACCTAAGTTTCCAAATATTAGCACGTCAGAAATTCCTGGGTAAGCACTGGAATTGAAAATATTTTTCTTATTCTTAGCATTCCGCGATGCGAAATTTAGTCTCTTTGAAATTTCCAGATAAATTTTTCCTTGTTATTCTTCGCAAAGCTATAAACTGCTTGGAGATACTTAGTGCTGAACTTCCTGTATGAGATATTTTTAGATTCAAGCGGGGAGGGGGGTATTGTTTTATAAATAACACCCGGGAACTATATCTACGTTTATTTGCAGAATTTTACTCCCAAAAATGTTTACTTTTGTGTCTGATGAAAATGATTTGTCATCTGTTCATTGATTAAATAAATTTCAGAGTCTCGAACTATGAAAAATTTTTATATACATAATTTGGGTTTTGAATTAGACCTTCTAGAAAATAATTAAACATCCTAATTTCATTTTGTTTACTAACTTAATTATTCAAATCTGCAATGCCCACAGAGAGATTTCACATGGCTCCAAATCTTCATAATTTCCTATCACAACTTAAACTTAGCGCATGCAGAGATTTTCAAGTTCATTGTGTATAGTTTACATATCCCGAAAAGTAGTAAAGGTGTATATATACATTTAAATGGAGTCATATCAGAACCACTTTAAAGATCACAATTTAACTGCAATACTCTTACCAAATTTAATATGATGGAGGAGTAATTATATCATGGAATAATATATTGAACTATGTTGTGAAAAATAAACTCTGAGAATCCTTTATAGCATAAATTCAATAAGAATGATTAAATAAAATTCAAGGGAAACTTTTTCAATATTTCATCTAACTTATAGCAATAAGGTCAAAGCCGAAGTAGAAACTGCTACCAGCACCTATATCAATGCCAAATAATCTTGATTGAAATATTTATTGTTAATGTATAACCATTCAGCTGAAAAAATGTCTGAATAATATATTGATCTATGTAGTGAAATAAAAAGCTCTAAGAATCCTTTATAGAATCAATTCAGTAAGAATAATGAAATAAAATCCAAGAACATATTTTTCAATATTTCCCTTAACTTATGGAATTAAGGTCAAAGCCAAGGTAGAAAGTGCTTCCACTACCCTGTATCACTGTTAAAATAATCTTGATTAAACTATTCATTGATAATGTGTAAGCATTCAGTTGAAAAAACGTCACAGATTAGTCTTTAAGTGACTGGAAAATTGGTGAATTTCTTTCTGCGTAAATTACCAATCACATTTCCTCTTAGTTGCAGCAGGCATAAGTTTCGGTTTCTAGATCTTTGTACCAGTCTCTAAAAAATTGAAAGAGTACTTGAATCTTTCAGTGAAATTCGTCATTCATGCATTGAAGAGGTAGAATGCAATTGATCAAGTTTTCATTTATATAAAGACAGACTTCTTTGAAATATAAGCCAGTGTTGTATGCCTAAGGGATTCCCATGGATTGGAACAGTCCACTGCCTGCTGACGGCAGTCTGAAGTTCTTAGGAAACTTTTGGGACGAACAACACCAAAAACTACCCCTCCGAACTTAACAACTGTGTTAAAAATTATTCCCAGTATAAATGGAAGGAAATGGAAGGAAATTAGCCCATATTAAAAATAAATTATGCCAAAGACTTTTCGTGACGCTGTATTGTATGTCATATAGTTGCGTTGAATACTGCAAGTTTAGAAGCTACAATACTTTATTTCCCTGCACAACTATGTATTTTTTTAGCTGTACTAAAAATGATTCCTTTAAAAATTGTACTTTATATTAATGAATTTTCCTTGCTTGTATCTGGAATCTCTATTATTATGAGTTAATGCTGTACAGGGAGTAGTTCATATTGCTTTACAAATCCCACGTGAACAGACACGATAATTTATATCTGATATCTGATTAAAAGTAAATTTAACTGTAATTGAAAGGTATTTTTTTAGCACAAAGGAGCTATTGTTATCTATTTGGAGGATTTGAGTTTCTGCCTTTTTTAACTTTGCTAAAACTTCCAATGAAATGAAAAACATAGAAATGCATTGCTGACTTAAAATAAAAGAACAAATAATAATAGTTAAATCAATAACACCTTGGGGCGTGTTTAAAATCCCGAATCTAGTTTTGTTATTGTTAGTTAATAGTATATTTTTCATTTTTTTAAATGCATCTTAATTTACCGAAAAAAATTGTAACTTTTATGAATGAAAAATTCTTATTCTGAAATACAAATGTTTAACACTTCAGTATCAAAACAAAACTTTAATTAAATTATTATATTCCATCTGCAACTAATAACTCTGCTGCTATAAGAATCAAGCTCTTTATAGTATAATAAGAAGCAGCAGTATTAAAAGTAGTATTAAAAAACGAAAGTTATATCTCTGATAATGATGTTAACAATAAAGAAATTTTATAGCTCTTGAAATCAAATTGCTGGAAAAAACTATACTAACTATAGAAAACTATAGAAAAAGAAAAAATAATCTTTTTTTCACTCATAGGCTAACAAAATAAATTTTGCGGTGGATTTTTAATGAATATATTTTTTCAAGATTTTTAATTTGGAAAAATATCATATTACTAAAAATAAATTCTTCTTAGCCAAATTAAAATATTTTCTTATCATTGCTTTAAAAAACTCGGTTTTTACTAGTTAGGATAAATTCCAATGGCGGAATTCATATAAAAGGAATCCCTTGAGACTTCAAATGGTAAGCTATACCTTCGCTAAGACGGGAAGAGATATTGACAATGACACGATGAGTGCTTAGACGCGAGTTTGAGAAAGATTATTCATGAAACTGTTCTAATAGGTAACATTAAACTTGGAAGTCATACGCCTTGAATTTACAATCTTTCGTAAAATTAAATTACTTTAAGTTATACTTTACTGATAGGGATTTCAAAATAACTATTTTTACTGTACATTAGTATTGCGCACACAAACTAGGCTTGCATGTCTCGTTACTTCTTTGTTACAATAAACTTTTATTGATCTAATAAATTAATCACCTATTTGGATTCCTAATTTTAAATCTGATTTTACTTTAGACTTATAAGCATTACTGATTAATTATTTTATTTGCCGTTTGGAAATTTAGTCTAAGTGAAACATCTCTTTCAAAATAAAGACTCGGATAGGGACTTAGGTAACTAAAAGGATTCCGTAGGGTTCTCGTAGATGTCTTAAACTGGCATATAGTAAAGGAGAGTTTGGGTTCTGTATTCTAGGTCCGAGTCTTCCCGAACCCGAAGTGGGTCTTATTTTGATTTGGAAAAAGCGTGACCCCACAAGGGAATGACACTTTGTAAGGTCTACCTAATGATCTATTAACAATAATTAATCATTGTATTTGCATAAATCCAAAGAAGCTACAAAAAAAATTGCTAAATTCAGCATAAACCATTACTATAAATACCGCGTAACCAGATTGCGGAACGGACTGGTTTGTTTGGAGCTGTTTATGCGAATGGCCTTCGGTGACTCATACCTAGATCGCTTCTAAGCCTAAGCGAGTTTTTGCCACTCTGACATAAAGTGTTTGTTGTGTTAGTAATAGTGGATTACCGTGCAGCATCACTGGTCTGACTTTATATATATTGAGAGTACTTGAACTTCATTTCCTAGAATAGTGTTTATAGCATTTTGTACCAATCTTTACTCAGTATTGTTTTTACACTGTACGTTATATGTGTCAAGGGAATAATAAACTTAGTTATTTATCTAGAGCAAAAAGTGTTATTTCTACTTTATTAGAGGGTGACTTCGATATACATATATCCTAGAAAGGGTAGAAGTCAGATATCTCTATAACTTACTCTATTGCTTTTGCAATTAAAAGAACAGAAGTGTAAGGACTTAAAACAATTCTTAAATAGGATTTTTTCCCTTTAATTTCCTTTTATTTTTTTTATTTTTACCTATTCCTACCAATGTTAAAAACTCAATGATAATTTGACAAGCTTCGTATTTCTACTGTTAAAATTAAAATCACTTTTAAGGGAATAGCTACCCACATGGTATAGTAGTTAACGTCATGATCTTCCTCACAGTGGACTTTAGATCAAATCTATAATAAGTCTTGGTCGTTAACATGTTGTCCCCTCATAGGTAGCAATGTTGTCTCACCTAAATGGTGCTCCCACAAAAAAGTAGCCAGCAAGAACTTCGCCGTGAATAACAAAAGGCGAATGTCACGAAATAAGCCACCACATTAGAAAATAGAAGTTTTAATGGAATAAGCTTCATCTTAGGTTATATTTTATTTCAAATATCACTGGCGAATAGTTGTTTTACGTGTTTGTCCCTATATGCTTTTACACACAAATCATTGTACTACTATTTTTCTGTGGTTCAACCAGAATTTCACTCACACGTCATTTAAGTCATGTATGCATGTTTTCTCTGGACCCGTAAATATGCATAAATGTCGATCCATTTTATATTATTTTCGCCTATCATTTTTCAGTTTCAAACCATTGAATCCTGTGAACAGAAAAGGAGCATCTAAATTCCTTGTCTCTGGATTCCCGTGAGTTTTTAGACCATAGCTTAATATATCTTTGGATTCACCAAATTTACAAGTTCGACTGGAGACTGGAGATTACTTAATAATATCAATAAAACTACGATGTTGGCATACTTCTGAATTCTGTATTACAGAATAGATACTAATTCAGAATTACAGAGAAACTTTGGATTATTGTTTTTTAATCAGATTTTGCTGTAGAATATTTTAAAATTATTCAAAACCTGTAAAAGTGGAGTAAACAGTTGCTGTATCATGCGTCATTAAATTTATTATTTAAATATCACTTATTAAAAGTTTTGGCAATTTTATTATTTCTTCTTAATTGACAAAACACCTGTTTCATGTCCAAGAAATATTCAATTCAATATCCAATTAGGCAACATTAATCATACGGGAAATTTAAAGACGCCAAATTTTGAAAGTTAAATACTGTCTAGGTAATTTTAGATATTTTACTTAATATCTAAATATCATTACTTAATTTCTAATTTTACCCGTTAGGCAACATTAATCATATGGCATATAATAAAAATATTTCACGTACATGAATGTGAAAGAGAAACATTGGAATACTGTTTTTTGATTCAAATTTTTCTGTAAAATATTTTCAAATTATTCAAAACCTGTAAAAGTGGAGTAAACAGTTGCTTTATCACACGTCGTTAAATTTATTATTTAAAAATTCACTTATTAAAAGTTTTGGTAACTTTAATCTTTCTGTTTAATTGACAAAACGCATGTTTCATGTGCAAGAAATATTGAATTCAATATCCTGTTAGGCAACATTTATCATACGGGAAATTTAAAGACGCAATATTTTGAAAGTTGAATACTGTCTAGGTAATTTTAAATATTTTACTTTGGCACATAATAAAAATATTTCACGTTCATAAATGTGAAAGAGAAACATTGGACGACTGTTTTTTGATTCAGATTTTTTTGTAATATATCTTCAAATTATTGAAAACCTGTAAAAGAGGAGAAAACAGTTGCTTTATCATGCGTCTGTAAATTTACTATTTAAAAATTAACTGATTAAAAGTTTTGATAACTTTATTCTTTCTGTTTAATTGACATAACACATATTTCATGTGCAAGAAATATTGCATTCAATATCCTGTTAGGCAACATTAATCATACGGGAAATTTAAAGACGCCATATTTTGAAAGTTAAATACTGTCTAGGTAATTTTAGATATTTTACTTTGGCATATAATAAAAATATTTCACGTACATAAATGGGAAAGTAATGTATTTGATCATTTTAAAACAATCTAAAAATATATTCCACGTATGCAATCGGAAAAAAAAGTTTTAGTCTCTAACAGCCTATTTCATATTCTTCATTTTCTGGCTGTCAAGAAAACTGAATAATATCTTAAACTTACGTATATCAGTTTTAAAATATGATATTTTTATGTTAATATTTTTGGTGATAAAACGTGGGGTATATTTTATTTCAAAGAATAAATAAAAAGTAATTCTTTGAAATATCAACTGATGTAAATGCGAAGTTCTTTTATGACATTGAGAATCTTTCAGACGCCTATGATTTACTTATTAGTTTAAAAATAGAAAAGTTAAAGTTGTGTCGGTGTTTCTTTACCATTATTGGAAGCACTATGTTAAAAGAAATTTATATTAATGCACAGATGGGTATTAGACGCCATATTTATAGACATTTTGCTTTATGAATTCAAATTTGTAAGTTTCCTCACAAAAATATTGCTTTTGTTAATCAATCAAAAAATCCTATATTACAAGAAATTAGTTTTGTAATCAGTGAAAAATGAACCAATTTCCTGTTTCAGTATCTCTACCAGATAACCTGCAAAACGTATAACAATGTATAGTTTACTCTGTTATTCAAATCCGTTTAGGGGTATATGTTATGTACGTACCGGAACTAAGTTCTATGAAAATATATTTTATATTAAGAGTAAAGCACAAAAATTCTAATGATTCTAAATGTTCTTCTGCTGCAGTTAGGGCTCAACAGCGAACATTTTAATAAACCTTTAGCATTCTGCAATGTACGCATCCATCGTTCTCAATTGACTCATTTAACAATATATACTATCATCAAACAATTGATATCAAAATCTCACTTCATATTTATGTTGTTCTTTTTGTTGTGTTGTTGTTGTTGCTTATGCCCCTTGACCGACAGTAACATCAGATCAAGTCCCAAAGGCTATGGACGATGAAGGTGTGGCTCCTGTTTTGAATTAGCACCACAAGGATCGGAGTCCGACTTGGCTAAATGACCGGTCCCGTAATTTTGAACCGAGTCAAGTCACGAGACCGGAACACCTGACCCCGCAAATCCAGAGGTAAATTTCAAAATTTGGAGGACATTGTAGCCACGCCCTATTTTAAGTGTCCCGGCCACTATTAGTGAACATGGTGGTAGATTTGCAGCGACAAGCATCGAATCAAGGACGTTCAGATCACCGGACCGCTGTTCTTGAAAACTGGGCTACCGTGCCCCTACTTCATATTTATGTTTCTTATATACAGGGTCCCCACCTATATCCGTTACACCCAACTTAACTTCTAAACGGTGCACCTTAGGCCATAAAGTTGGTGTCTAGGTATAGTAAAAAGGCTATGGGCTACTCGATGAGACAACTTACAACGCCATCTATCGGCAAATTATGGAATTAGCGTTCTTATCTCCAAAATGGTACGAGATAAGGGAAAAAAGTCAATTACAAATTGCAAAGTTATTCAGCATTATCGATTTAACAAGAAAGAATACCTTGCGCACATTAATGCTCAAAACAGAATGTAAAAAAAGAACATTTGTTAGGTCGACATTTTCAACACTATGGCGTCGTTGCACCAATATGCAGCGAGAAATCCAGTCCAGAGTACAAATGCGTTTAGTGGCTAATGGAGAGCCTTATCAGCAACATAAAGAAATGATCCTGAAGATAGGGAAGTGTCTCAGTTTCTTTCTTCAACTCTTTAGGGCATGACAATTTTTGAAATCGTGACCAAACAAATGTTCATTTTCTACGTTCTGTTTTAAATATTAATATGCGCAAGGTGTCTTTTCTTACAAAATCGATGGTGCTAAACAACTTTGTAATTGACTTTTTTCCAGTATCTCGTACCGTTTTTGAGATAAATACGCTAATTCAAAAATTTGCCTATAGATGGAATTGTAAGTTGTCTAAACGAGTAGCGCATAGCCTTTTTATTATACTTAGACACCAAATTCATGGCCTAAGCTGTCACCATTTAGAAGTTAAGGGGGGTGTAACGGTTATAGGTTGGAAGTCTGTATACGCATAAACAGCTGACTACAAATGGAACAAAGGTTGTTCGGTGGTACCGAACTGACTATAAACCAGGCACGCTCTAGGCAGGCAAGTCGTGCACCTGCAATACGAGTGAATAAAAAACGCTGAAGGATAAACTTATTATGTATGTACTAAGTGTGTCCATCGAAGAAACATCATTATTCCGCTGTCACTGTTCTATTGCGAAAAAAAAACGTTCTAAATGGTATTTTTGTCTTTGTATTGTTTATTAGGGTTAGTCATCCGTCAACGCAAAAAGAAACTGAAAGTTTTCAGTCAAAACTTAATTATATTTCTACGAAAACAGTTTTTTCGTTAAAAATCTTTAAGGTTCCTAGGTACAGTTTTCACTATTCACTTCACTATTTCAATTTGTGAGATGTGAAATACGTCTATTTTTAAAGAGCTGAATATCTTTTAACTATTATTTTTGAAGACTTTTCATTAGTTCCTAGGGAAGAGGTTGGAGGTGGAGGCTCAAGTACATGTATCACGATGCCTCCACAGAAATAGGTGGATAATTGCTTTCCTTGTGCAGACCCTTTAATACAGATGTTTCTAATTGTGCTTGCATTTTACTTTTATTAATCGAGTTTAAAATATGTTTGGACATACACAGATTAATTTGAATATTTACGGGGTGTTTTATTTTTTGGGGCGGCTGTGTTGATCATGAAGCATTTTCTCTTTCTAACATACAAACTCTTACTACACTTTCATACCGCTCTAACACACTTACTGGAAATTTAGGACGGTAAACGTGTCTGTTTTGATGTATGTACACAACACGGAGATTTTCTTTCTTGGGAAGAATAAGTTTCTCTCAGAAACGAACATTTCACATGTTATATAACGAATATTACCACATATTTCTCATAGGAATAAAATTCTCTCTAAGATTATTTATCCACTTCTCCAGTTAGTGCCTCGTTGAATTTGGGAACTGTAATCTAGGAGATGTATATCCCCAACAAGCAAATGTCATTGTGTGTGTGTGTATGTGTGTATATATATATGTGCGTGTGTGTGTGTGTGTGTGTGTGTGCATGTGTATAGAATATATAGAGAGAGAGAGCGAGAGAGAAAAGAATATTTCTCTTTGCATCATCGGAAAAAGTTGTTTTTTCATATCAAATAACTCAATCTAAAGACTACGCAATCTCTCCATATCCTAAACATTATATAACATCTGAGCGGAGTCTGAAAGTTTTCCTTTGTATAGATCCAAAATGTTATTTCTCGTGTTGTATTTTCCATAGAGCATTTTTGAATGGGAAAGGGAAATATATAATTCCATAAATATATCTGTTTAAGGTATAACTGGTAATGAATACGTACCGGGTGGCCATAATTAAACTGACAGTGCTCACAGTGTTCTGTAGCGCGATCTATTTGCCAGAATGACGCCACATTTTGTAGGAAGATTAAACAAGACGGGGGACGAAGAATTCCACGAAAAAATAAATTAGTTCCAAAAGTCACCGCTAGGGGAAAATTTGGAGCTGTGTAATAGAAAATAGAGTGGGCCTCTTCTCCCCATAAGATTTTCCACGGCCAAGCATCATCCACCTCCATTCTGGCAAGAAAGGTGAGAGCAAAAGTCAATCGCTTATCATGGTCGGGGTACAGTAACTCCTGTACACGGCTGATCTTCTACGGATAGAAGTTGATAATCTTTCGTAAGATTTTCCATACCGTACTGTAAGGCATATCCATATTCCGAGATAATCCAAAAGCGCTAGAGGTGGCAGCAATATTGTCTGGTCCTCTGTCGACAATCGCCGTGGCAACTGCTTCGATTGTATCCTGTGGTACAGGTTTTCGTCCTCTGCCTGACTGAACCTTCAGAGAACCTGTTTTCTCAAACGTCGCAACCATTGCTTTTAGCCCATTAACTGACACAGGACCGTTACCTTTACGCATTTTTTGTGCGTTCTAAAAGCACGAAGAGCGGCTGACGCGTTGCACTGGTTGAGGTAAAAGAATTTGACCAGTAACGCACGCTCGACTAAATAAGGAGACATTGCACATAAACTTTCAATCCGATTGATTCGAAACGTAACACATTGCCTTTTAAAACCCAAGCAGCTAGCACTGTGCCAATGGATGTAACGTGAAATTTGAATAAATAACTTCTTCTTTTGCTCAGCGTACATGATATTGCAGATCACGAGACTTTATCGGTGTTTATGTAGATTTTACGCTTTTTTAAAAGTGTTGCCATATTGCCCTTGAACTAAATAAGAAAATGTGCATAATAAAAGGTAATTTTATTCCGTATTAATTTGCATTTGTTAACACTCTATTTTCTATTACACAGCGCCAAATATTCCCCTAGTGGTGACTTTTGGAACTAATTTATTTTTTCGCGGAATCTTTCGTCCCCCGTCTTGTTTAATCTTCCTACAAAATGTGGCGTCATTCTCGCAAATAGATCGCGCTACAGAACACTGTGAGCACTGTCAGTTTAATTATGGCCACCCGGTATTTGAGCCCTCTTTGTTAGAAAACTTGTTATTAAGAAATATGAAACATAAGGTAAATGCTAGAGAGTGATGATGCTTTTATGTCAATACTCTTAATTATGCTTTTCAAAAATATAGTCTTACCTTAGCCATCCTTCAGGCTTCTAGAATCCAAATGTTTTGACTATCGGGTTAATCACTGGCGCTCATTCTTCTAAAGATGGTATATCTGAAATTTAATTATGTTGCAATAGCACTAAGGGTACTTTTTACATTTTAACAGTAAACAATTGAATAATTTTCCATTGAATAATCTCCAACTGCCAAAAATATTTTTCATTTTATTTTCTGAATTTTCTGATAAAATATTTTTGAAAATAATCGAAACGTATAATTCAGAAAAAATACAAGAGATTTTAAGAATACCAATTATTCAAGGATTCACATTAAGGGACATTTTCTACAGACAAGCTGAGGCCAAGAATTTTAATCAGAGTTTCAAAAGTTTCAAACCAAATTAATCGAAAAGCCTCTCACCTGAAAAAATATAATGCAATTTGAGGAAACGACGCTCCTCTATTAGTAGCTTAAATATAATTACTTTACTCGTCGTTCAGTCCCATAAACTTTGCTTCGCGCTTAGTTCGTGATACCCTGAAGGAAATACATTCTAGAAGCACTTGCGTTAAAACCTGTTAATTTATTGTCTGTATTTGAAAGAGATATTTTGTAGAAACTTTAATTCCTTATATCCAGACTATATATCATGCAGAAAATTTTGTGTAGCTTAATTATCGATCAATCATAATAGTGATTTATATGTACTTAAAAATTAAACATTTCTAAGCTTATATTGTTTTTTAAAGTATAGCTTTTAGGTATAAACTGAATTAAATATTATAATGTCTTTACTAATAATTTCAATATTATTAAATGCCTCTATTCAAGTTTTATGTAATACTAGCTGAATACCAATGCTTCGCTACCGAGTACATTTTTGCGATATTTACAATGAAAAAGTAATGAAATTGTTTTTGAGGATTTCTTTATAAACAATATTTTTTTTGTTTCTTCATTGGGCGGAACCAATATTACCAGACTCGTTCGTGAACTTAAGCATGAGAAAGCTACGTAAAACTGACCGTGGGAGAAACAATTTTCTCTTAAATCTACACCAGCGTATTTTAAAGTTTGGCCTTGAGACTTATTTATCGTCATAGCGAAGTATACATTGAGGGGAAATTGCAGTTTTATATATAGGTTTAATTTAATATCCATAAAACATACTAATTTGAATTGAATTCTTAAAATACTTCCATCTCAATTAGTCTACTGGTTAAATTTTATCTTTTAGTGTATTTTAATATTTTTTGTTAATTTATTTCGTTGTTATGCACGTGACGCAAAATTAATTTAAAGTATCACAAAAAGAAAAGAAATCGCGTGATCAGCACATAATAAATAAAACTCTAAAAAAACAAATTTAAAAATTCACAAAAAATCAGAAAATGGAGGTAATGATTCGAAACGATTTCATTTTAAAGGAATTTTTATGATCTTTCTCGTGATAAAATTTTATAATCCTCAGATTATCAGTTTAAATGCAAACTTTAAAAAAATAGTTACAAAAACAGCTTAAAAATTTAATTTTAAAAATCGAAGAAGAAATTTTCAAAAGTCTTTCTTAGCGCACCCCTACACTATAAGAGGAATCGCTATGCAAATTTTCAGCCCTTTAGATCCAGTGGTTTTGTCTGTGCGTTATCTGTCAGTTAGTCAGTCAGTCACTCAAGGAACTGTTTTATATGCGTATATAGATAACGAATTATTTGTCAATAAAATTCTTTTAAAATCAGTGCATCCTATTGTATATTAGTTCATTCAACAGGCATTTGACAACTATTAATTATGAATTTATCCTGATCGTCTTAAATATACCTTCTTTGAAATCATAAAAGAGCAATAAAATATCTTTAAATTTACTATTGTTATTTTAATTCACTTTAAATCAATATTCCTAAAACAGACAATTTAAAATACTAATATTTCTGGCTTTATTTCAAGTAAGCTTTTATTCTTTGGTGACATTAGCGGCCGCTAATTACATTGTAAATAACTGTAGAAAGCAAAACAATTTACCACGTTTTCTGGGCTATTTAAACAAAGTAAAATGCGTTCTCATGTAATCCTCCGATTACAGCCAAATTTATAACCAGATAAACGCCAACATATTTAACTTTACGGTTTCCTAGGGAATAGGAAAATTGCATACTTCAAAAAACCCCGACTTAAATTTAAGCAGTCGGAATGCGTTAATGAAATAAGGAAGTTGATAATTGCAGTATTAATTACAGTAACCAATCTTTTGAACTGCATCCAAATCTGCAAAGCACAGTGTTCAGAAATCCTTTATACTTTCGCTGCAAATGTTAATCTTACTGACACAGCCTACTCTAAGCAAGAGTTACCGACTAATGCAATAATATCATGTTCAGAAGTGACTTAAAGAATTTTCTCCCAGAGAGGTTTGTAATTAATATATTATGCGATGATGAAAGATGTAGAGCAATTAATTACCGCACCTATTCTCTCACGACGTAAATTCTTTGGCCACTTTTGATATATACGTTATTTAATAACAAGGGGTTTCCTTATGTTTGGCACCTTCATTAGTGCATTGTCCTACGTCAAAAATAAGACATTTTGTTACAACAAAACATAGAAGACAAGGTCCATTCAGGTAATGCACACTTGGATATTCCTATCACGTTCTGATGAAATATCCTCGTACAAAATTAATATCATCATAAGAGTTACATTTATGTCTCATATTTAAAAACTGAAAACAGGAAAAAAATAGAAAAAGATATCAATTTTGACATTTTTAAGCAAATAGAGATTAAGAGTTTTAAATTTTTCTAACCAATTTTTTTCAATTTAATGAATAATATTTTAATTAAATAAATGTTTCTTTGAAAGTAATAAGGAATATCTTTAAAATCCAGAGTGTTATAAAGGAATATTGAATATTAGGCATACAACAGTATTTATCTTGCAGTATATTTACACAAATTTTTCAATCAAGATAAACTCGCTTGGAGCGGGACTTAAATGAAATTTGGGGATGGAAAGAAACAACTTCTATTGTTGATAAGCTATTGAGAAGTTGTTTATTTTCGTTAAATGTGGCAAAATATAAATTAAAATGTGACTCTTTCGAGAAAATTTTTTCAGTGCATTTAATTTAGAAAGCAGTGGTTAAAGGAATTTTTTACTCCGTATTTACTGGTAATGTCAAATATTACATTTGTGTAGAAATAATCTTCTCTCTCTCTCTCTCTCTTCATTCTTATATATATATATATATATATATATATATATATATATACCCTTATCACTTTTAATTTCCATTATTGTACATTCCAATTCTGCAAAAGGTGCTTGCCAGTAAGGCTATTAGTCAATACTGATATCACGATTCTTCTAATTTCGAGGTCGGTGACTGACAATGTGAAAACTTTCGACAATGTGAGCATATTTTATTATTTAATGACTTCCTTGAAAAGGTTCTAACAACAAAAGGTCTAAAATACTCTCCTCTTCATTCTAATTGTTTCCCTCAAGTGCCACGTGAGTATTTATGTTTGATCATGAAAGTTATAAAGTGAATTTCTAAAATTTCAACTAAATTTTTCAAAGTTCTCTAGTGAGAGTATAACACGGTCAGCGGACTAAACAATTCATTAAGATTCGAATTTACAAGTAAAATCATATTTGCAATTTATTAGGTCAAAAGAACTAGTGTCACACCAGGACTCTACACAGCTTATTTTAAACCTACACGATAACCGACAGGTTACATTACTGTATTCACAAAATTTTCAAGATGTCTGAAAATTTCTTCGATGAGTTGTCGCTGCTGATCAGCGAGGAAAATATCTGTTACGTCCAGTAGAAAAAGTTCTGTCATTGCTGATTGCGTTCTATATAATGGTTTCCTAACTACTTACATCTTGCTACTTTGCTCAAGAGGAGCAGAAGAATCAAAGGATCAACGCTGACTGCGTGTTGTATACTGGTTCATTAGCTATTTATCACTAACTGCATGCAAGTTAGTGATAGTTCCTTAGCTATCTACGTCTTACTACTCGCTAACAGGCCGAGGAAGAACTTTCTTCTTCCAGTAGAAGACATTTGTTAGTCACTATATGAACTTCTTTACTTACTCGCTCATCCCTAAATCTTTATACTAAGGTTGCATCTTTTAGGTCACAGAGGAGATGTAGTTATTGCTTTCCGAGATGTTTTGCCGGAGTTGTCAGATGAATGGAAACTGGAACTAATACTTGTAAGAAAACAAAATGAAGACACTTTATACAGTTTTGAAGATTTTTTTTATGAAATGAATAAACATTTATAAAGAAACTATTTCTGTTTTATTATAATACTAGCTGAAAACCCACGCTTCGCTACGGAGTACATTCAAATTAAATACAACGGTCAACGTATGCAATTTATGCCAAAAAATAAATATATATATTTATAATAAATGCGATGATCAATGTATACAATTGATGTAAAATATATATCTATCTATATATATATATATATATATATATATATATATATTTATAAAAAAATCGTAAGGGATATGCATTTTTTGGGATAATATCCAATCGTCTGCTGCATTAGAAAGAGAAAAAAATATTTTTTTGTCTATTTAGTTGTTATGCACGTGACGATAAATTTATTAAAAGTACCAGAAAAAGAAATCACGTGATCAGCATTTAATAAATTAAATTCTATAAATTAATCTTTAAAAATTCACCAAAAATCAGGAAATGGAGGTACAAATTCAAAAAAAATTTCATTTTGAAAGAATTTTTATGATCTTTCTCGTGATATAAATTTTATAACCCTCAATGTATTATTTTAAATGCAAACGCAAAGAAAATCAAAGAAAAAGGATAATTTATTTCAGAGAAAAAGGCAAAAGAACGGAGGAGTTAATATTCCGTTGGACCCCCTCTATCGCGAATGCACGATGCGATACGATCGGGCATTGAGTCATACAAGTTCTGTATGATGTCTTGAGACATTTCGTTACATATTTGATGTAACCTTGCCTCTAGTTCGTTCAAACTCGTGGGATGCCCAACTCGTCGTCCCAAATGATACCTGATATGCTCGATCGAAGACAAATCTGGGGATCGGGCAGGCCGAGGAAGGGTAGTAACAGTGCGGAGACAGTCTTGTGACACCCTTGCCGTATGAGGCCGAGCATTGTCTTGTTGAAAAATGGCTCCTGGGAGCCGTTGCATGAGTGGCAACACATGTGGTTGCAGGATTTCATGAACATACCGCTGGGCTGTCATGGTGCCACGGAACAATACTAGGGGTGACCGTGTATTGTAGGCAACGGCACCCTATACCATCACACCTGCTGTAGGAGCGATGTGTCGCTGTACAGCAAAGGCAGGATTGAAGCGTTTACCACGGGCTCTCCACACACGAACACGATTGTCATTACTGCCGAGATTGAATCTGGATTCGTCGCTAAAGACGACCTGGTTCCATTCCGCTGCAGTCCAGTTTCCTCGTGCGCGGTAAAACTCCAAACAGAGGCGTCGATGGGTGGGCGTCAAGGGCAGCACACGTAATGGGCGCCGCGATACCAACTGTCCTTCAGCCAGGTGCCTTCGTATTGTTCGAGAAGACACAGAGGCCCCTAGTGAAGGCGCTACCTGTGCCTGGATGGCGGCCGATGAAGCAGTTGGCTGTACTCGTGCATTTCTTACGATGTGGCGGTCTTCTCGACGACTGGTCTGTCGTGGGCGTCCTGAGCCTGGTCTTCGTGTACATGACATCTCTCGGGTCCACTGGTCCCAACACCTCCTCAGAACACAATCAGAGCGGCCTAATTGACGAACTACTCGCCTAGCTGACCACCCAGCTTCCATCATCCCGACGATTCTCTCCCTGTCAAACTGTGACAAATGCTTATATGTCTTCGAACACGGCGTAATGGCATGTCTATCTCAGCTCTTCCTTTGTAAATGATTCAGCACACTCAAACAAGCTTTGGTTACCTGTTTTATACTCTACAGAGTGCGATGTTCAACGCCCTCTACCGGCTATACGTAATGCGCAATCACGCTGCATTTCTAATCATTTGCATATCTCCCCGACATGTACCTTCATTGCAAGTTTCGTTACGATCCCGTAATTATTTCTTGGTGCGCTAATTTTTTTGTCCATGAGTGTATATATATATATATATATATATATATATATATATACACTGCTGGCCACTGTAAATGCAACACCCTGAAGGAAACATGCAAATAACATGAAATTTACAACATGCATTAGCGGAGGTGAGATATGCAAATGATTAGAATTTCAGCACAGACGCACATCACGCGCGCCTGTGGCGCCACTTCAAAGCGCTATTTAAGGCTTGGAGATTTCGACGATTTCAAGTTCGGCAATAGTGTTTTTCTTGTGATTCGATCGCATCCACCTCAGCGCACCACTTCACGTGATGACAGGCAAATTGTGCGCATGGCAGTGACGGATCGCTCAGTCACATCACGAACCATAGCACAGCACATGCAGTCTGTAACGCATCATCCAGTGTCTGCGCGTACCATTCGACGCCGTTTACAGCAGAGTGGTCTGTCCGCAAGACGTCCATTGCTTTGTCTACCCTTGACGCAGAACCACAGACGTCTCCGCCGCCAATGGTGCAATGACAGAAGGATGTGGACGGCAGAATGGAATGAAATTGTCTTTACTGACGAGTCACGCTTCTGTCTGCAACACCACGATGGTCGCATTCGAGTCTGGGGACACCGTGAAGAGAGGATGCTGAACAGCTGCGTTATGCACCGCCACACTGGTCCTGCACCGGGTATTATGGTATGGGGCGGTATTGAATATCACTCTCGCACACCTCTAGTACGCATTGCCGGTACTTTAAACAGCCAGCGCTACATCTCCGAGGTGTTGGAGCCAGTTGTCCTTCCTTATCTTCAGGGCTTGCCCACAGCCATATTTCAACAGGATAATGCGCGACCACACGTGGCACGCATTGTCTAACGGTTCTTCGTCAATCGCCAGATTGAATTGTTTCCCTGGCCGCCTCGCTCTCCGGATCTTTCGCCGAAAGAAAACATGTGGTCCATGGTTGCTCTACGATTGGCCCAGATTCCATCCCCAGCTGCCGCAGCAGATCAACTTTGCAACGTGTGGAAGCTGCTTGGTCTGCTGTACCCCAAGAACTCATCCAAAGTCTCTTTGAATCAATGCCGAGGCGTGTGGCAGCGGTGATCTCCAGCAATGGCGGCTACTCTGGCTACTGATTTTGGTAGGAACCACACTTCACAGAAGTCTATAAATTTAATCATTTGATACTTGGTCAACATGTTATCTACAAAATAAATTTTGTTGTGATATCTCTGGTCTTTCTTGGTGTTGCAATTTGGGTGGCCAGCAGTGTATATATATATATATATATATATATATAATTTTGGCTAAGATTGGAAGTGACATTACCAGGGGAATTTGTGAATGCAAACAATTCTCTTTGGAAGCCCTTTCCCTTTATTTAAGATGAGGCATACTAAATTACATACAATTTCAAGAAAAAATTTTAAATGCAAGCCACAATGAGTTCGAAGTATTTTCCTGATCACACGAACGAGACTATTGGTTAATTCAGTATGGCAATAACTTGACAACATGAACAATAAATGAGAAGAACTTTATCTGATTTTATCTTTCAACTCTCATGAAAAAGTGTCGTATTACACAGTAGGAAAAGTTTTATGCTAACGCTTTAACTGTCCTAAAAACATTAGGTTAAGTGATATGTTTTAACGAATGATTAACTTCTAGTGTATGCATTTCGGGATTTCTCTAAATATTCCCAAATATTTGTTTTTGTTTTCTCTCTTTTCTGCCATCATATTATATTGATACCTTTAGAAATTCAGTCACGTCTATTTGTACGTTTTTTTAAAATACATTGTCAAATAGGAAATAATCCTGTCTTTCCTGAAAAAAAAACTAAAACAACTTAGGCATTACTTCAATATTATATCCTTTGGGAATACTATTTTGTAGATAAAGAAGCACGTAAAGAAAATGCTAAGGAAGTTAAATACAAAGCTGTGTAACATTCTCAGAGTAAGAAATCCCAATAAGATCGGCAAAAGTCAAAACAATGCGTCTAGTGTCGGAATACCATATAAACTTCAACTGATCCTTCTTTGTAAACAATTAGTTTTTAAAGAACGATGTTTTCCTTCAGTTTGGATAAAACTGGGGCAAAGTAAAATATTTAAATTAATAGAAGCTGTATTGGATAGACAAAGCAATTTCAAACATTTGTTTCACAGCTTTTTCTTCATAAAATACAGAATCGTGTACATATTGAACGGATTAAACCCAATTTAATTCTCAGTGTTTCATTGCTGTAATATATAACAATTCTCTGGTGCCTGGTTTAATGGGCTTAAGTCATAAAGTTATTTTCAGATATTTGTTAGTATTGATAAAAAAAAATTAAAAAAATCTTTTGACTTGTATAAAAGGCTTAAGTCGATCCATTTTGTATAATAAACTACATTTATTTGCACAAAATACTCAAGTCGAAATTATTGTTCTGCGATGGTATAAAAGCCAATAACTTGGTATATTTAAATCACTGTTTTTAACATACCCTTTATATCGGGGCACCATAGAATGCATTCAATAAATTATTTTTGTCATTATCAAATTAAATATTTTACTACCATGTTTAACAGTTCTACAATGTGTTAATCGTTTTAATATACACTGCTGGCTACTGTAAATGCAACACCCTGAAGGAAACATGCAAATAACATGAAATTTACAACATGCATCAGCTGAGGTGTGAGATATGCAAATGATTAGAATTTCAGCGCAGACGCACATCACGCGCGCCTGTGGCGCCACTTCAAAGCGCTATTTAAGGCTTGGAGATTTCGACGATTTCAAGTTCGACAATTGTGTTTTTCTTGTGGTTTTTTCAAAAAAACGATCAATTATGCCTCGTTGAAAACAGCGATCATCTTTTGATCAAGTATCCGAGTTCGACAGAGGAAGGATAATGGCCTACCGAGATTGTGGATTAACTTTCAGGGAAATCGGTAGTCGTGTTGGACGAAACCAAGCAACTGTAATGCGGATATGTGATCGTTGGATGCAGGAGGGTACGACGGACCGGCGTGTTCGATCGCATCCACCTCAGCGCACCACTTCACGTGATGACAGGCAAATTGTGCGCATGGCAGTGACGGATCGCTCAGTCACATCACGAACCATAGCACAGCACATGCAGTGTGTAACGCATCATCCAGTATCTGCGCGTACCATTCGACACCGTTTACAGCAGAGTGGTCTGTCCGCAAGACGTCCATTGCTTTGTCTACCCTTGACACAGAACCACAGACGTCTCCGCCGCCAATGGTGCGATGACAGAAGGATGTGGACGGCAGAATGGAATGAAATTGTCTTTACTGCCGAGTCACGCTTCTGTTTGCAACACCACGATGGTCGCATTCGAGTCTGGAGACACCGTGAAGAGAGGATGCTGAACAGCTGCGTTATGCACTGCCATACTGGTCCTGCACCGGGTATTATGGAATGGGGCGGTATTGGATATCACTCTCGCACACCTCTAGTACGCATTGCCGGTACTTTAAACAGCCAGCGCTACATCCTCGAGGTGTTGGAGCCAGTTGTCCTTCCTTACCTTCAGGGCTTGCCCACAGCCATATTTCAACAGGATAATGCGCGACCACACGTGGCACGCATTGTCCAACGGTTCTTCGTCAATCGGCAGATTGAATTGCTTCCCTGGCCAACTCGCTCTCTGGATCTTTCGCCGATAGAAAACATGTGGTCCATGGTTGCTCTACGATTGACCCAGATTCCATCCCCAGCTGCCACAGCAGATCAACTTTGGCAACGTGTGGAAGCTGCTTGGTCTGCTGTACCCCAAGAACTCATCCAAAGTCTCTTTGAATCAATGCCGAGGCGTGTGGCAGCGGTGATCTCCAACAATGGCGGCTACTCTGGATACTGATTTTGGCAGGAACCACACTTCACAGAAGTCTATAAATTTAATCATTTGATACTTGGTCAACATGTTATCTACAAAATAAATTGTGTTGTGATATCTCTTGTCTTTCTTGGTGTTGCAATTTGGGTGGCCAGCAGTGTATTAAGCGTTGCATTATACTTTGAAATTCCTATAGGGTGTGTGCATGGTAATATTTACAAAATATTTAACTATTTGTTTTATGGTGTTTAAGCACTACAGTATTATATGAGTATCTTTTTTCAAGCATATTAAATTTAAGCAAACCTCTATTTTTACTAATTGTTATCTACATTCATTGTCATTATAGTTAATGCCGGTACTAAGCATTTGAGGGTTTATGTAAGGTTTACATTGATACAGTTACGCTTCATGCAGTTATGTTTGAAATATAATTTTCTATTTAAATACAGTATAAAAGGTAAATTGTACTTATTCTTCTTCATGTCGAATTTCTAAAATACCGGGTGGTTATAATTAAACTTTCCCTATAAACGACATCCTACAGCGCAAACGGGTGAACGGAATGCAACGAAATTTTGTATATGGGCTATACACGAAATGCGCTCACGGAATTTCGAAAAAGAATTTAGTTCCAAAAAGTCCACCAGAGGGCATCTTTTCGGGAAAAACAGGAAATTTAACACAATAAATGACCAAAACGGAATACAGAAAGAATATTAACATTTATTGACTAGTTTCTGATCACCTTGTCATCGAACCACATTAAGTAAAGGTAAGAGAGAATCAAAAACAGTTTAGTTTGCAGAAACAAGAACAGATTAGGACGAAATTGCACAAGAGGAGCAGTTGTTAATCGTGTCCAGGACGATGTAGGGAAAGCTGTTCAACGTGACCACCTTCATTCACCTGCAAAATTTCAAGTCGAGGGACAGTGTGTTCAACAGTAGATCGTAACTGATCAGTTGTGAAACTTCGCACATGAAGCGGTATGGAATTCTTTAAGTCATTCAACTTCCAGGTTGAACTCCTAATTTCTCCGTCTCTTCAAATCTCTTAATCATGGCCCGGATACCTTTAGTAGACATTGGTCCACGCCGTAGGTTCTTTCTACGCGGAAATTCACGAACTGCAGCAGAAGCATTCCCCTTGTTTTCGTAATCTTTGAATTTGACACCTCGGACCCCCAGACCATTGAGGTCTATCGTCAATGATACACCTGAAGTCCAGTCACTACGTAGCAAGAGCCTGAATGCGCAGTAGAGGGTTAATTTTGGAACTAAATTTTTTTTTTTCGAAATTCCGTGAGCGCATCTCGTGTATAGCCCATAT
Source organism: Dolomedes plantarius (assembly GCA_907164885.2). Classification (NCBI taxonomy): domain Eukaryota; kingdom Metazoa; phylum Arthropoda; class Arachnida; order Araneae; family Dolomedidae; genus Dolomedes; species Dolomedes plantarius. Next base: position 155,407,049 of record OU015493.1, read on the forward strand.
ACAAAATTTCGTTGCATTCCGTTCACCCGTTTGCGCTGTAAGATGCCGTTTATAGGGGAAGTTTAATTATAACCACCCGGTACATCTGAAATACGAAAACAGCCTCCAAAACTGTTTACAAGTGTTGAATATTTTTAGACAAATTTTATTACGGAATTAAATTTGTGCTTTGTTTTATGAAAGAATGACTTTTCCTCTTTTAGAAGAATGTTTGTTCTTGATCATTAAACACAGGAAATATTTCATTTTCGTCATCATTTGAAGGCCTTATTTTAATAGTTGTCCAACTCCACTTTTAAAAAAAAATGGAGTTAGCCTCACTTTCATGTTCATACAAGTCATTTCTATTTTATTTTTAAACTAGTACACCTCTAACTTACTTCTGCTGCCAACAGAGGGCATCACAAATCATAATACACGAGTCATTTCTCAGTACTCATTATACTTTAAGACTCTGCACCTCAAAATGAACAAAAATGGAGTTGGCCCACTATTCAAATAAGGCCTTCATTTCGAATATACAAAACAATAAAGGGACATCCTTCGTTCCAGCAAGAAAAATTAAATTTTTCATTTTTAAGAAATGTAATTTTTTTTTTGCTCCCAATATAGCTTATGTTTCGTTATGTAATACTCATAAATATTCTTATAGACTAAAGAAGGGTTATTTATTCGATTATACTTTATATTAATCCATATTTTACATTAAAAAAATTTGCATTTTTACTGTCTGCAATGGGATACGAATATCCCCTAGTCTATTAATGTTCTTATGAATTTAAAAAGTCTCTTTTCGTAGAGGAAAGTGCCTCTCGTGACTTAGAAGTCTTGAATAAATTATACGATTATCCTCTTGCAACATGTAGATGTATCTAGTCTCATGAAATTCAAATGCTTGCTTTATTACGGAGCTTATGTTTAATGTTTAGTTATTAAGCCAGAAAAAGAATTTTTGTTACGCAAATACAGAGTTTTTAAGAGATTCCACAAGTGGAGGTATATATATATATATGAATGTTCAACAACTGTAAGTAAGAGCATTTTTATTTCCTTACACCTATATGCTATTTTATTAAGAAAACCGTTTGTATGTACTATACCTGACTACAAGGAAGATCCATTTAATTACTGTTTTACTATACAGGGTGTCCGGGCTAAATTTATGACTTATGACCAAAGTTGTGACCTATCCAAAATTTATGACTTATTTTTACGGAAATACCCATTAAAATTTAAACAAAATTATTTAAATTGAAAGAACCTCTCACCAAGTTTTAATATCTATCATAAATTTCGATCATAGTATCATAGATTTTAGTGTGTGCCCCTTTTGAAGTACGACTAACGTCTAAATGGTAATCCAGTTTTCTCCAAGTGTTTTGAATCATATCAGGAGTTATTAGACTTTTTTATTGGGGAATCATTAAATCCGTTGTTTATAAACAAAAAATTGAAAGTTTGGAGGAGTTGAAAAAGCGTATCATTCAAGCAATTCGTGTAATAACTCCTGATATGCTAGTAAGCACTTTAGAAAGAAATGGATTACTAATTAGGCGTTTCTCGTGCTACAAAAGGTGCACACATCGTAACCTGATACTATGATCGAAATCTATGTTTTATATTAAAACTTGCTGAGATGCTCTTTGTATTTAAATATCTTATTTTAAATTCTAATGGGTAGTACCGTAAAAATAAGCCATAACTTTTGGATGCGTTTAGCCCGGACAACCTGTATTTCAGTAATTATAATTTAAATATTTTACACAAAATCTTCTTCTGATATTGATAAATTTTGCAAGTGTTATGTATACAGTTCAATGTATTATCTTTAGATTAAGAAGAAATTAAAATATAAGACTCTCATATCATGAAAGTTAACAGTAATTGTAGGTTGTAATTTTATTTCTCGATTCAAAACACGAAAATTGAAGATTCCAGACTTTCAATGTATTACTTATGCGACAAAAGTCAATAAATGCTGAACGTAAAACATCTTTAAATCCTCGCCAAACTAAAAGGATGGCTACATGTTTGGAACTAATTAATTCTTCACTGTCAGGCAGAAGAGCATTAGATGTGATTGTCACTGTAATCAATTAACAAATAAGAGGATCATCGAATACTGTAGTGGGGAAGATTTTTGTAAGGTTTAACCCTTTGAGGGGCGCCGTTTGCACAGTGCAAACGCCTAAATTTAGTCTTTTTTCAGTTGCCTTCTATGTATTCCAGTTAAATGAGCAGAAAAATGGTTAGTTCTGCCATCTGTTATCAGTTTAAAGAAGTCAAATTATTTTTAAACCTTTAATTGGAATTTTTTTCAAGATTCTTTAGGTTAAAAAAAATCTGGAAAAATATCTGCACCTTTAAAACTGGGAGGTTGTTGCCCCTGAAAGGGTTAAAGAGGACATGAAACAGTTAACCAGTGACGTGAGGAATTGTCCGTTGAGGAGAGACTAACGTGCGGACAGAAATGTTCCTTAGTCTCACTATACGCAACCGCGAAAATTCGTGGAGAGAAGGCTAGTTGGTTAATTCTGTGGAGACAGCCTCAATAAAGTTGATTTAACAGCTACAAGGAACTCAAGCGGAGAAATTCTGGAGATGTAGAGATACCAGTTCATCAGATATATATATATATATATATATATATATATATATATATATATATATATATATATATATATATATATATATATATATACTAGAAGAATTATCTGGAGGGGGTGAAAATAAAAGAATCAGCAGAATACGAAGACTTCAAATTACCGGGACGTCACCGATGTAGATACTTCAACGAACTACTAAAAAATTTAACTTCAGTTTGGCCGAATTCGTAAAGCGTAGTACAAAGCTAGTGTTGTCAAATTTTCAGGATTCTTCACTGCAACTTCATCTTGATGGTCGGGAAAGGAAACTTGGGGAAACAGACTAAATTAAGTCGCAAGTCCGTTGCAATGATTAAAATTTTATTTTTTATTTTTGATGAAGCATTGAGCCTGCTCTTGAATATAATGGAAGAACTATTTACAACGTAAGATGATCTCAGTTCACAACATTCGTAAAGTAAAAAAAAGGAAGCTCAAAGTTTACAGGAGCTTCTATGTTGGATGACCGCTTGGGTCAAAAGTGTACAACAAATTGATGTGATAAAAATAGCCCCCCCCCCCCAATACAGTCGAGGCCAGTGGCCAAGAACTGAAGGGGTGCTTAAACGTATACCATTTAAAGAGAAACTTCTCTCTTAGGAAAAATATCGCTCACTGATATTTTTCTTCATCTCTGGACAGAAGTGCGAACAAAGAGAGCGAGGGTTACAATAATTTTAAAATTACCGCCAAGCGAAGCGAGCATATGGGAAATACCCGAGAGAAAGCCGTACAGGAACGGCACAGACGAAGCGCGCGTTGGCAGAGATCCGGTGAGATTAGAAAGGGCGATTCATCGCCAAAAATAAAGGAAAACTTGCGCCAAGCAGGCGAAGGGACCGGCGCGCACAAACTTCATTGGTCAAGCAGAAAGTGGTGTAGGAATGCGCGAACATTCAATTGGACGAAGTTTAGACAGAGGAGAGCCAGGCAAGATTCTACCACGTGGCTGAATCAAACACCCGCCGAAAGATGTTATCTGTAAATGGAGACAGACCTTCTGGCGTTAATTGTTAGCGAAATCCAATTTACGGTGCAATTAAAGTACCCCCAAAGTTGCGTAAATACCGGATAGATATATCCGATGCTTTTGAAAAGGAAAACATACAAAGAAATGCAATTTTACTTGACCACGGAGCAGCGTTTCAGAGAAACGAACAGATTTTAATAGGCTATTTTCCCATGCAGAAGAGCAAATGTGGCGATTTTAAATAGATTGTTCCTAGAACATCAAAAATGGCTTAGAGATAAGATTCCGAGACCTCCCAAGTATTGGAGAACTAGTAAAAATTAAACCATTCAATTTTTCAAGCCAAACCTGCTAATAGCTTAAGTAACCCAACTATAATTCGAAAACTTAGCAAATAATTTATTCTTAATTTCTTTAAGTAACATTTAACGTTAAAAAATGAAACAGGAAGACTATAACGAAATCCCTCGTTATAAATACCACTAGAGGCGACAACCAAAAATTCTAGAAAAAAGAGGCTTGGATAAGGAGAGACGTGAATACGGAGTTAAAAGAACATTAATATAAATGAAATGAACATACGACAAAATTTACATCGAAAGAAAATGATACAATGTGAATAAATCTCTAAAATATATGTATATCAGGATATAAACACGTTACATTAAACAAGAATTCTAAGACTTTAGAAATTTATAAGTTTTCATTAAACGGGGTTTAAAAATAAGATGCTTTTTCGTGATATTAGGATATTGGGAGATTATCAGCGAGTACAGATATTCCTCGACTTACGACAGCTCGACTTACGACCACTCACACATACAACAGAAATTTTTATTTTATTTTTACTTATTTTTATTTTTATTCTCAAAAATATTCTTCCCCCAATGTACAATACGTACCTATATGTATTATATAATTAGTAAAAAATACACTGCTAGCCATTAAAATCACAACATCAGGAAGGAAAGCAAATAACAGAAATTTACTTATTATAAGTATACAGCATAGTAAGAAGAAAGCATGATTGAATTTGCAGGAAATTTGTGGGTATACAGGGTCTGAAATTAGTACACACAGCTGCCTCCTCTGGCAGCTAAAATGTCTCTAACCCGGTTATACATCGAGTCGAACTGGGCTATGATGACAGATACGGACAATTCATTCCATGTTGCTTCAAGTCTACGTCACACTTCATCAATCGTAGTAGCTGGAGAACGGTGGTCTCCCAGTCTCTCATCAACCCATGACGAGATGTTTTCAGCGGGTGAGAGATCTGGAGAACGTGATGGCCAGGGCAACGGTCGAACACCCTCTGTGTCGAGGTAGGTCACACAAGGGGTCACGAGGTAGGTTGAAAAGCACAGAAGGGGAAGATTCTGAACAGACTTTTGCTGCAAGCCATGGATGGTTTCAATGATTTAGGAAAAGAATGAATTTCAATAATGTCAAAATAAGTGGAGAGGTAACAAGATCTGATTATAAAGCTGCAGAAGATTTTATAACCAAATTTGATCAGCTGCGTGAAAATGAAAACTGTAACTCGATCTTTGAACGCCTGGAAACCTGACATACTTTGCTCCTTTATGAATGCTTAAAACATTCAAACCTTACATTTATAAACAAACCATTCAAAATTACAAATATGTTGCACTTTGTACACGGGCGCGCCCGCTAGAGGGTTAAAGACAAATGTTTTTGTTTGTGAAGTAAAAAAAACATCTCCCAGACTTCAAGGAAAATGCATATTTATGTTATACTGACTTTATAAAATTTTCAATTTATTTCATAAAAATTTGTCACTGGAAATCCGTTATCTGATAAGGAATTGATCTAAGCAACGAACTTAGAGTAATTGCTTATAATGCTTTACAATATTTTTTGTTAATGTAGTATTTTTTTTCTTTCCTTTATAACCGTGGAGGAAAATGAACAACTAGGTTAAGCTCCCACATTAAGACTGCTGTGTACTAACCCTATCGGATTCGCTCACCTCAATGTTAACCCATGGAGAAAATATGTCCAAGGATTGCCGACTTGGATTTAAAGATTTTTTTTAATGTACTCCGTAATAGAGAAAAAAATATACACCTTGGAGTATTTTCGTTTTTTTTTATTTTTTTTAAATGCAAATAATATTTTAAAATTTAAATTATTTGGGGAAAGAAATCTGATATAGTGCGTTTTAAACGCTCCTACATTCCGTTGATAGACCAAATTTATAGAATGAATCTTGTTGAAAGGAGCAGAAAAGTTCAGGCTATGCGGAAATACCATTTTTATTGGATTATCAGCATTTATGTAGCTGTAAATAGTAGACACATTTTCTCCATAGGTTAACACAGAGGTGAGCGAATCAGATAGGGTTAGTACACTGCAGCCTTAAGACATCGGATAAGTTTTTGAAATTAAATTTTGGATATATCCAAATTCCATGGAGACTCCAATGGTCCACACTACTTCTATTAATCGAAATTGCTCTAAAATAAATTACCGCATGTATCGTTGCTTCAAATTTACGTGCATCTATAATAATATGTTTAAAAATATTTTACACCTTTTTGCTCCCTTCGTGACACACGAAATGAATTTTTTTTTCATTTGCAAAACACGAGAAAATCGGTTAAGAAAATATCGAACGACAACTGGAACTCCGCTATGAACATCACAGATGATTGTGTCATTTTCTTCGCTAAGAAGAACTTTAAGTTTTAACAATCTTATCCTTGATTAAAGTCGACTTTTCCAAATTTTGATCCTAACTTTAACGAATTTGAAAACTTTTGAATAACTACAAAATTAAGATAAGATCAAAGTCAAAAGTTCGAGGTGCGGTAAGTGAGAAAATAAAGTAAATAGCCTTACAGAAGTTTTAAGGAAATGTGTTGGGTTTTTAAAAGTTCAAAGTGGGAGTTTTATTAATTATGGGAAATACCGTGTTGCCGTAAGGGTATCACGGAAACGAAAGCATAAGCCTATATCCTCGACTAACGACTTTCAATGATATAAAAATATTTTTCAGCCTGAAATTAGTTATAAATCGCAGATTGTACAATACATTCATTTCACTTCCCAAATGTTAAACATTCAGTGGAATGGGAATAAAACAAATAGTTTACATTAGTCACGAAAATCTTACAATGTATTAAAATTATCAGATATTTTTTTTCTTAAAACGCGCAACGTTTAAAACTATTCCGCTCTATAATATTGTTATCAGGATACCACTTATCATTTATAATCATTCGAAATTTTAGATTTCTCATAAAACTATATCATCTAAACATTTATAATTTAAAATTCTTTCCACATTTTTTTCATTGTGCTTATCCACCACGCGTCCTATTATTTAAAATTTAATACTGGGGATTTTTATTACTAAGAAAAAATACATCAGTCTAAATAAAGTTTCCATGACTTTTTGATAACACCCCTTCGGCACAAGTTAATTATCTGACCTTAGGGGTCGCATTCACATACCAGTACCCACGATTGTCTTCTTTTTACTTCATTACCAAGAATCATTTTGACATGTCATTCTCTTTAAAGACTTGTATTCAATTTATTGTATTTTCAACATATTATATATATATATATATATATATATATATATATATACAGGGGGTTACGAAAATAATGGAAACACCTATAAATATTAGTGGTATTCAGGAAAGTGTTTCATATTCCGTAAAATACAAGTATGGACCCCGGAATTTTCTATAGAATATAGTATATATATATATATATATATATATATATATTATTCTACCGTCAGGTAGCAGTAATGAAGCTATGGACACTGTGGTTTTGGGGGAGATAACGTAAGTTGTTAAACCTTTCAGACCTTGCAAAAGGGGCAAATTGCTGGAGGGTGTCAAATGGAATACCTCTTGCAGCAACCACCTGGGTTTGAGGTGTTTCTAGAGCTATGGCATCGAATGTTATGACAAAATAGTGGAACAGAATAGTGTAAGAAAGGGAGAGCTGAGTGAAAGAGACGGATGAGTATTGAATCGGATTGTGACTTGTAAAAATAAAACATCAGCAACCAAATTGACCATAGAGCTCTATCTGCATCTGCAGATTCCCGTATCAGCTATTATAAGTAGGAGGGAACTTCACAAACAAAACATTTACGGATGAGTAACAATTCCCAAGCCACTTGTAACAGATGTGAATGCAAAATGTCATCCACGATAGTGCCACAAGCACAAAACCTGATCAAGTGATATGTGAAAGAATGTTTTATGGTCAGAATAATCATCGGTCCCCTTGTTCCCCACAAAAGGACGTGCGCACTACTGGAAAACAACCAAACAAATATATGATCCTGATTGTCTCTTGCAAATTATCAATCATGCAGACGGATCTGACATGGTTTGGGCTGCTATCTCATGGATTTCAACAAGTCGTATTGTAACCCTAAAAGGGACATACACTGGGAAGGACTATGTCAAACTTCTTGCCAACCAGGTTCATCCTATAACTCAAACATTGCTTCCCGTTGGAGAGGGTGTTTCCCAAGATGATAACGCTCCTGTCCATATAACCAGACCTGTCATATTGTGGCTTGAAGAACATGGAAATAGAGGAAAACATGTTACCTAACCTCCACAGTCACCCGACTTCAATATCATCGAAAAAATGGGAATTGTTTTAGAGAATAGATCCATGTATCGATATCCATCAACACTAACTCTACACTAACTTTCACGATTTCTCCATGACGGGTGGTATAATACTCCCTTAACCACTATTCATGTCTTGTACAAATCTGTTCCTAGGCGAATTGAGGCTGTATTACATGACAAAAACGTTCCTACTCCATACTAATAAAGTATTTCATATTATTCCTTGGTGTTTCCATTATTTTCATAACCACCTGTTTAAATATAAATATATATATATATATATATATATATATATGTGTGTGTGTGTGTGTGTGTGTGTGTGTGTGTGTGTGATAGATAACATGAATTGCAGATATGGGTAGTCAATGAGAATAATACATCTTAAATAATCCTTTATTAAAAGTAATAAAAATGATGAAAGAGAAGGGACTATTTACAGAAGGATTTCCTTTAGGTTGAACGTAGGTGTTAACCGTTCAACAATTCATCGTCATCTGCCCATCTTAACCCTGGCAACGAACTATCTCAGTTCATCACACGGTTTAGCAACCAATCGCATTACAGAATTCAAGGATAGCTCTAGGGTTTTAAAGCACGTGCATTGCAAGCGTGTAAGAACTCAACCATGGGGTAACTTTCTTGTGAAAAAATGTAATAGAGTTTAAAATAAGAATAGATTAATATTGTTAATTATATTACACACACACACACACATATATGTGTGTATGTGTGTGTAATATAATTAACAGATAATTTTTCATGTAACTTAAGTATTTACCTATCTTTTATAGAAGCTTACAAATTCCTTAAAGATCTGCCGTCATCTATAGAGAATATAAAAAGTAATATCTTAGTGTATATTACGATTTCTAACCTTTCTTAACTATTTAACTTTAGCAACCTCATCTTTGCCATATTCTTATGTATATACTATTGACTATGTATGCATATACTGTCGACATTCTTATTAAATCAATTCTGTCCAGTATCATCGGTATCACTTTGCTTAGAGAACATACTAACAAAAAATGAATGTTAAAAATCAATGCAAAATTTTCAGGCTATTGATGTCTAATTTCTAGCATTTCATAAATAACCTTCCACCAAGACTGTAACAGATCTTTTTAGAAAGTTATGTCGATCGTAATAGATTAGAACTTTAATTTTTACCCATCCTTTGTTTGTTTTAAATAATTAAATATCGTTTCATTTATTGTACTGTTTCATGATATGAAGCTGGCTTTGCTTTTGATTTGAAGAAAATGTCGGAAAGGGACTTGACTGATTGTGAACACGTCGCTGAATCTCCCTATGTGTAAAAGAAAAAAAGATGACGAGGAAGAGGAAGTGATGTTTATGAAAAAAGTCCAAAAGGTTTCTTAAATATGGTCTATAAAAAGATTTCAGCGCATTCAAAACTTACTTTTTCTGAGAGCATAGTATCACACAGAGGCTGGCACGAAGGAGTATCCACTTCTAGAAGAAATTTTTTATGAAACATTTTAAAGGTGCTTTTATTTTTTAGAAAAGGTTTAAGGCTACCGACCCTCTGATGTATTTTAACGAATTATTAAATATGTTTAACTACAATTGCTTTAAAATGACGCCCAAAAATTTGAGAAGTACAACATTAAGGGCTATCCTGGACTTTTTTATTGCTTTGACACATTAAATTTTGTGCTCGCACAGATTTCCCAGACATAAATAAATAGAAACATTACCTGTTTAAAGTAATTATTCTTGAAAAGGAAATACTCTTAATCATCTTAAATAACGAGGAATTTTAAAATCTCATTTAAACTGTTATTTTTTCAAAACACTTTTTTATACATGTCTATCATGGTCAAATTGGAGTAGTGTTTATATCTGTAAATAGGCGTAATAAAATGAGCAAATTGCTATGTGATATTTTCCTGCATTTAGAATTGTAGTTTGCTTTAAAACTTCTATAGGATCTTCTTTCAGATTACTTGGAAAATGACCCTTTTTTAAAATTTTCGGTTTTAAGTGTGCTTTTTAGCATTGTTGTTTGACTTTTAAAACAATTCTCTAGAAATTTATATTCATGGAAATGAAATATTAATGATAATCTAAAAGGTAAGCTCTTTTCAAAGTAATGTCTGTCCTAATATTTATTTGATGGTTTAATAAATATTTTATTAAAGTAAAAATATATATCATGCGGAAGAAAATTTATAAAATGTATGCACTATTATTTTGATTTATGAAATTATGGAGTTCCTAGAATATTTACTTAGAACATGGTTGTTTATCTTCAAAGAAAAGCTGTAAAAGAAATTTATTTTAAAATAGCATTCTTTAAGATTTTAAATTTCTTTTTCTCTATTTTAAAACAAAAAAAGCTTTTAAGGAAAAGCTATAACACAGTAGAAATTAATGCAGAATAATGGGAATTGCGGAATTAAATTTTTTCCAGCTTTAATGTTTGTACTCTCTTTTAAAGGAACATTAAAATTCTTCATGTAGGTTATTTATACAGTTGAGGAATTCTTTTCTCTCAAAACAATTTAAATGAAAGTCTAAAAATGCGTTTAAATATGAAGGTAAATCTAAAAGATAACCGTCCCTCCTGAAGGCATGCTGCAAGTTGGCTGATAACGCAAGGTCGTTGTGTACAGTTCTGCTCGCACGAAAAAGTCTCCCTTTCAGGAATTAGCTAAGGGTCATTGTAAACTGTTAATACTTACTGAATGAGGAGTAAGACAAGGACAAATAAGAAAGTAAACTTTAAGTGCAACTTTTATTTCTCGGAAGTGCTACTTTTACTGCTCGGTCTTTACCTAGCATTCTGATCTGATACGCAGTACGACGATACATTTAAGACTAGAGGTATGTAAATTTCGAAGCCCTGTGGCGTAGTGGTTAAAAGCGTTCCGCTGCCATCCCACAGGTCCAGGGTTCGACCCTGCGAATGGGCAAGGTCGACTCCGCCTATTATTCCTTGAGTGGGTAGATAAAATGAGGACCAATCATGCTTGGGAACTAAGCTCTGGGGGTCCCATGTCAGGTTGACCACCTGATTGAGACGTATTCTATATGGCACCCCTAGGACAAGAAAGCGGATATGGGTACCGCCGGCCCTGGTCCACATCGGACTGTTGCGCCGTGAGTTTAGTTTAGGTATGTAAATTTCGCATAAAAAATATCGAAATTCGCAAAACAAGTTACAATATATAAAATTTCACATTTATTCGCTAATAATAATATATATATATTCAAGAATTTCACATTTATTAAAAAAATCACAATTTTACTGACTTGGTAAGTGTCAAAATTCTTAGTTGAAAGCTAACATTGTAGTAGTCTCCTCATTCTCTTCCTTAAGTCTTTAGCAATACGCAAATTTCGAAAGTGAGATCTCTCAGTTAAAGACCGTGGATGGTCTTAGATAAGCAATTATGTTAATAAATTATTACTATTATTACCTAATTACGCTTAAAAAGCCGTTTATCACCGAGTTTTCGCCGAAAAGTAGTAAAAAAATAATTTTCGCATTTACCCCTGATATCAGCAAATTTCGCATTTATTCGCATCTATTTCGTAAATACGAAAAATACGTATCCCTAATTTAGGACCGTTTACAAGAAAATTAACGATAGAAACATGATACGCATAATTTAAGATAAAATATTATGTAGTCCATATTTAATGTTATATTTAGCATGTCATACGAAACTAAAAATCAAAACGGAATAGACACAGCTAGATTTGAGCTCATGATACATCAGTAACAAAATGTTTTCGCTGAATCCTGCATATCAAAGTATAAAAGATGCATTAAAGCAGAATTTTTCCTCTTGCTTTCGGAGTCAGTTCCTTATCAAACTTAAGTCATCCACAACGCTGATAATATCAGTGAAATTATTACTAAATTTCAGATCCTGATACAAGGAGGAAGGCATATTATTCCTCAGCCTTATTGTTAAAAATAAGAAATAAGGCTGAGGAATAAACTCAGCCCTCCTCCGATCTAGTGCTTGGTTGCATTGAAATGCAGAGATGTGCATGTTGAAATGCAATCCTTACTGGTGGAGCTCTTACATCACAACCCCATCCAAATTAGGGGCTAAAAAGCAATTCAGAATATACAGAAGCCTTCTTCACTAGAAGAATATTGATAAGTAGGATCGACCTCATTCAATTTCACATTATTCTAAAAAAAAACCTTCATATTAAGGTGATAAGCGTACTGTGTCAAGTTTCTGTATCATATGTAGATCAAGCCGGTATCCAATGCTAGGTTAAGAGGGGAATTTCTCTATTTCTCTAGAAATTAATAAAGAATAATGGGAACTGGGACTTTCTATTTTTTAACAGCAACAGAAAAAACACGGTAATATACATCTCATTAGTAAAAAATGTACAGTATTTCTGTTTGGTTAACAATACGCCGTGGTTGTTGACAGAATATTCTCAGTTATGAATAAACTACACTTATTGTTAATAATAATACTGCTTCCAAATCGAAAGGTGGTAAGAATTACCTTTAACTACTGCAATAAGCAAATCCCAGAGGGTTTTAAATTTCTGAAGTAATGGAAAGTATACTAACTCACATTTGATTTGCCCTTTCGCTTTATATATACCTTTAACTAAATTTGAATCAGTAATTGAGATGCAGAATACCAATCACTACAGAGAGATCCAGTTTTACACAAAGATAAAAAACAAAATATGTTCCCTGGAGTGTGACAGAAGCAGTGTATCGAGAGTAAGGGCGGCGTCAATTATGAAGTTTGACGTCAATCATAAAAAATTAATTTTGAGACAACAACCGACTCGCATTGTGCCGGTTTATTTGTGCCCTAACGACGAGCAAGCCACTCATCAGCTCTTATTAAAATATTAAATGGAAAACGAAGCTGAACGACTATGATTGCAAAGCTAGTGTTTGACTTGGAGCGGTGCATATTAAATGCAATTTATTATTCAAAGGGTTAAACTATTATGGAGTTGTCCAATGGCAAAAAATATGCAATTATTCATAGCATAAAATAAAAAGTATAATTTTTGTGATATAATACAACTGTTTCAAAGCATTCAAGATCAAGAAGTGCATACGAATGAATATATATATATATATATATATATATATATATATATATATATATATATATACTTTATTCTTTCGCAATGAAATTTACAAGAATATAGATTTGTTGCAATATGTGGGCAGTACGCTTTTTCAACAAAATTTCTAGATATGATTATAAAGAGCTGCTGTTAAATTCTCCTGTTGAAATAGATAATGCTAATGCTAATTTACTACGAATTTCTCACTGTATCGTAATAGAGAAAAAAATACCCTAAATTTTACATTTTGTTCGTTGGTAAATTTAAGGGTATATCTCTTCTCTCTAGAGAATTTCATAAAAAAAAAAATTCATTCATACTTTTTCATGTTTCCTGATAGTGCAAATTTTTAAAATTCAAACAATAGCGGACGTTAGAAAAAGGCCTGATGTGAAACTCATAAACATTTAAAAGTCGTGGGGTTAGTATCATCAAGGACATTCTTGTATTTTATTATAATATATGGAAGAAATAATGGGTGCATAAAAGCAATTTAGAATAGTATGAAATATTTCTATTTTTATCTGTGATACGTGTAAAAAGGATAAATTGACAATTTTCATCACAGTCTATAAAAGAAAATTTGGAACTATAAAAGTAATTCAGAGATTTACACAGGCCTCTTCTGGTTTAAGATTACTAGAAATTTCAAAGTTTGGGAGTTCACTATGATATTTAGATACATGCATATGATTTCCGCAAAACCATTTTACTACAATATTATATGCATCTGGAGGAAATATATCTATGGTGCCCGGGATTAAGGACTTAAGTCAAAAAAGGTGATTTTTAGACATTTGTTAGTATTGATAAAAGAAAAATCTTTTGGCTTGTACAAAAGGCTTAAGTCTATCAATTTTGTTTACAAAAGTATATTTCTTTGTACAAAAGACTCAAATCGAAATTATAGTTCTGCGATTAGTATAAAAGCCAATAAATTGCTTTTTTTTAATTACTGTTTTTGAATTAAGCCTTTTATACCGGGACACCATACAATTACATTCAATAAATTATATTTGTCTATATCAAATGAAATATTTATTCTCTTTATACCGTGCACCATAGATATATCGCATGACAAAGTAATTTGTAGTCAGAGAGAGAGATTGAAGTAGTACGCATTTGTCATCGCTAAATGTTTTAAAGAATATTTATAATTACATTTTCTAAATAAATGCTATGAATAAAAATTTCACTTATGCCTATCTGATGCTTGATTATTTTCTTTTTTCCTTGATCATTCATGCAACTTACTCTAAGAAATGTTCATTCAATATTTTGTCGTCATTCAGAATCTTTTTTTCTTATAGTAGTCAGTTAGCAAACTATGAATAATTTAAAAGCATCTTGGCCTTCCAGAATCTTGAGACAACAGGCTTTAATTTATACGTGACTGAGTTGTTCAAACTCAGAAGTGCAATCAGTCTCTCTTAGTACGTATAGCCATCTTTGCATTTCCTACCCACCCTACTTCATCAGCATTGCAAATTTTTGCTCAGAACAATTTTTCGCTATGTTTTATTTTTTTTTTCCTTTCTCGTTCTCACCATAACATTTACGTTATTGATAGGCCTTGATTTCTTTCCCCACAAGCAGCTTGTAAAATGCTCCTGCGTATGCCTCAGAAACGCTTCAATGCTTTTAAATCATTAATTTCCTGTAACAGAGAAATGTTTTTGGCTTTTTCACCTATCACCGGTCTTTTTAAGCAGGGAATCCCAACTGCTGCAGCGGGATTATTTGGGGATAAATAAAAACACATAAGTAGTGACTACTTAAAATAAATATTAGGTGCAATTAAGGATTCTAATGCCCGATAAATTGTCACACATATCACACATATCGCACTCGTTCCTGAGGATGAATTAGCTACTCTCACACCCACAATTATAAGACTTGATATCAAAGATTTCTGCTCTCAGCATCAATTGCAAATCTACATATAAGATAAAACTCCATTTTGCGATTTCCATTTTTAGTCCTCTAGTGTATTATTCTACTGAATCCAATGGCTTTTTTAAAAACTGTTTTAATATATACTATTGTAGATTTTGTTACTTATATCTTCCATTCAAGGAATAAAATCAGCAATGAAGCAAGTATTAATTTGAAATTAAATTTAACACATTCCTGATATACATCCCACTTTGTTAAAGTACGCTTTTCTGGAAACAAACTCATAGCGAAGGTATCGATGACTTGCACCTCGCAAACTTCATTCTTTTCCTCCAAGATCAGATTCATGGGAATTCTTGCTTCACCAATTTTCTATTCATTTATTTAGCAATGCTGCGATTTTTGATGTTGGAAATCCATATTTCTTTTAGAAAATCTCGAATTACTTCATTACTTCATCGACGTGATTAGTGCCATTAAATTTCTCCCTGGAGCAAAACTTGCTATTTTGCAACCATTTTTTCTCCTTTCTCAGACTTCTAAAACCATTCTGCGCTACGTGCCTACAAGCGAATTTCAAGCATAATTACCAATTATGACGAGGAACAGGGAGGAAATGGGTGTGCTTCATGAAGGTGCATGTGGTTGAAAAACCTCTTTATTTCTGTGTCATTATAAAACATTTTATTTGTTTTAAAGTTACAACAAAAGCAAACTTTCCGGGGCCGTTTAAATAATATATTTAGATCCATGGTAATATTGGAAATAGTTGGAGCGCCGTATATGTATATATGTGCTTGTGTGTCTACAGATTCAGTATTACATGTATATATATATATATATATATATATATATATATATATATATATGTATATATATATATATATATATATATATATATATATATATATATATATATATATATATATATATACATATATATATATATATATATATATATATATATATATAAAATAGCATAATACCAGAATTTAACTGTTTAATGATAATAATTCCTTGTCAACAGTACCGGCATCATTGTTCAACATAACATTGTTTCTGAAATTTGTAATCTTGAAGGTATCCACAACTTAATGATAATGTCAGCACTGTTTACAAAAAGATATCATTAAAGATTTTTTTTTAAACATGCATTCTAGATCATAGGTTTATGGTAAAAAATTTACTTTTTTCCTAGTGGAAGAACCAAAAAAGGGGACTGCTAAGGGCATAGCTAGACGAGTTATATATATTTTTTTTTCGTGTGATCGATTTCTTATTTTACCTGCTTCATACGCGAATGTCAAACTCACTTTAAGATTGATCAGAATCGATTTGTCCTTGTAAAATAAATAAAAGAACTTGTCACCTTTTGGATAGTAACCCAATATTTATTGGACAATGGTGCAAATACGTGTGCATTGATCATTGCAAGAGTGTCCCTGAAACTATATAAATATGGTGGTAATACAATGAGAAATAAATTAACCGCGTTTTCAGGAATTCTCTTTTCTTTTTATGCTAGATATTTAAATTTTATGTTCATCTAGAGACAATACAGGGCGTTTCAAAAAATTTGACATCATTTCACGATTTAATAATTTTCCCAATGCTCGTTCAAACGACCTAATATTTTAATATCATGTGTGGAATCACGTCGGATTTTTATTTCGATATTTTACATGACATTATTTCATTTTGATTTTTTTAATGGCCACCACGTTTCCCAGACCTGACGCCTTGTGACGCCTTTCCTCTGGTGGTATGTAGCCGTAGTTTATGTGGCCCCGTTTCCTTCAAACGTATGGGAACACAAGAGGGGAATTAGAACCTCGTTGGTAACTGTCATCAATGACATGCTACAGTGCATTTGGCAGGAAATGGAATACAGACTTGACGTGTCACAAGCAGCACGCATATTAAACTTTTGTAAAATTGTTCCTGGAATCCACGCGCATTTGTATTTTTCATTCATACTTTAGCTAATAAATAAGTAATTACTCAACAACAAGCCTCTTCAGTTTTATTAGATTAGCCAATATAGTTGCTGTGATATTTATCTCTCAAATGATTTTTAAAAAATTCTGAAACACACTGTATGCATGTACAGATATCAATTTATAATTTTTGTATTCGTGTCTGTAATAGAATTACTTTTATAAAATAATGTATAAAATTATTTACTACTTCATTACCTTTATGCAGTAAATAATTTTATATATTATTTCATAACATATAAAGTTATTAAATAATGTGTAGGGTCAATTTTAAAAGCTTTTCAATTTAAAATGACTTTGTATAAATTTTGATTTTAAAAACCTAAATATAATTTTACTTTAAATATGTTCTGCATCAATGATGTGAATTGGGTACAGATTTAAAAAAAAAATAATATTTATTTTATATACTCTGTTTCCTGAAACTTCTCGTTTTCCTATTCCTCACGATGGGAAAATAGTTAGATACTAATGGCAACATTGACATCACAAGTCACTTAGTCAACGAATAACGAGTCAAAATTATCCCCACCAGATTACGTAGGCTTCCTATTGGTGAACCTCGTAAATCTACTAGTAGCAATAGATTTTTTAAGAAAGTTTTGACAAAATTGTCTTTTCATTCCATGAAATTATTACATTTATCTATATATATATAAAACAGTTCCGTAACTTACTGACTGACTGACAGATAACGCACAAACCAAACCTCTGGACCTAAAGGGCCGAAATTTTGCATGGCGATTCTTCTTATAGTGTAGGGGTGCACTAAGATAAAATTTATATCGCGAGAAATATCATAAACATTCCTTTAAAATGAAATATTTTTGAAATCTTTACATCCATTTTCTGATTTTTGGTGAATTTTTAAAAATTAATTTTTGGAATTTGATTTATTAAATGCTGATCACGTGGTTTCTTTTCTTTTTGTGATACTTTAAATTAATTTTACGTCACGTACATAACAACGAAATAAACTGACAAAAAAAATATTAAAATATGGCAAAAGATAAAATTTAACCACTAGACCAATTGAGATGGAAGTTCTTTGAAAATTTAATTCAAATTAATATGTTTTATGGATATTAAACATACAAATTAATTGCATACATTGACCGTTGTATTTAATTTGAATATTTCCTTCTACATTATTTTGCCTATAATTTTGTCTCTCTCTTTTTTGTTTTCTTTTTGGCATTAATTGCATACATTGACCGTTGTATTTATTATAAATATTTATTTAATATTTTTTTCGCATTAATTGCATACATTGACCGTGGTATTTAATTTGAATGTAATCCGTAGCGAAGCACGGGTCTTCAGCTAGTTTAACTCATATAAAGATGCTATACAGAGCTGTCTCTGCTCAATGAAATTTTACTCGCACATACTCAGTCACTCATAGAACTTATTACAACAATTAAAATTATTAAGTATGAAAATTTCCCATTTCATTATTTCTCGACCCTTGAATTTTAAGTGTTCAAAATTCAAAGGATGAATTTTCTCTTCGAAAAATGATGCGATTAGCTGCCTGCAGCAGGAGATCAATAATCGATATCGTGTAACCCCGCAGAAGTCAGCATAAAGCTATATTTTCGCCATATTTTAAAATCCCTGACGACATACCTTTGTATTCTTCATAAAGGGCATTGTAATACCCAAAAGAGGGTATCTTAGGTGTTTTATTTTAGTGCGTATTATTTTGTTGGTAATTCTTGATTCCTATTAATGTTTAGTTTGTTGCATTAATTTTAATTGGAACACAAAAATCTGCCTTAAGGAACTATTTTTATCTCGGTGTGTTCTGTTAAATATTTGGGCTTAAATCGGAGGCGGAGCCGCGAGGGTGGATTACGTGATCACGGGATCGTATTGTCCACTGTCCCGCTCTCATAAGCTGGTGATATTGTCTTCCTCCGGAGAGAAGATCCTCGAGAAACAGGTCACTCGGGGAGAGTTCATTTTTGATAAGAGGTGGAACGTTACAGAAGCGAAGGCCAACGGGAGAAATGCGTGACGGTGATGAATGTTGATTATCCCCGACCCTTAATTTCGAGAATTCGACCTCTTCGAGGCAACAACCCTGAAACCAGCTCAGGGGTCAACCCACCAGTTCCAGGTCACTCCTGGCGGGAGGTTGACTATAGCGTCACCTCAGTATTCTCCCTTTTGTCTTGAGTCTTGTGTGGAGATACGCGAATGTCGCGTAGATATAATTTCTTTGTGGAGAGATTTGAAAGCACATCTTGGTGCTAAATAACTACCGCCATATCATGGCCACGACAACTTAATGTCTTGTACAAATATTGTTTGTATATATTGTGGCAACGAATTTTGTAGTTATGGGGTTGCAATTTTAATCTTTAATTATATTATATTTAATTACTAATTTAAAGGTAGGAATGAATCTTACTAATAAGGTGGGCTTCAGTTAAATTTACGTACAATATTTGCCATTAGTCATTAGTGGTTAGTACATTTTAAGATAGATGGTAAGGTTGCGTTGTGCTTATTTTAATGCAATAACCCATAATAATTAATATTATAATTAACCCTGGTTCTATACTGTCTGCATCACTGTGGTGATTAATGAGCCAAAAGAAAAATGAAATTAAATCTAATCAAATTACCTCTCTATCATTGGAGTACACCTAAAAAATAAAATTATTTCACCTAAAAGAAAAAGCTTCATATCTGCTGAAATAAAATAAAACCTAAAGCTGAAAATCAGAAAATTTACTAAAAAGGCAAGGACCGACATGACACCACTTTACAAACTAACAATAACAATTTTATTTAACAGTTTCCCTGACATTATAACAAACAAACTCATAATCTCCAGATTTTCTTAACATTATTCTGACAACCAAATTCAATTGAATAAAACACAATTTCGTTAAAACTAAGATTTATATCTTCACAACACAATAAAATATATACAAAGAAAATTCCAAAATGAAATGGCTGGCGAATATAAAAAAACTAAGTCATTCTATATGCAATTGATCATCATAATTTTAATTTTACATTTAAATTTAATCTTAATGATTCTGCTGCAGCTTTAAAAAAAGGTAGAGAGGTTATGGATAAAATTTACAGAAAGTAAAGGAAAGGAAAAGAAATTCACCCGTCGCCATCACATCAATCGTCGGGATCTTAGCGTCGTCCCGAGGCCAGAGCCTCAGCCCCCGATCCCTCGGTCTTTTTTCGCCTCCACTCTCCGATCAGTATCCTCCAATATCTAATGTTTTCAAACTCCGCGCTCCCTCTTCAGCACCTTGTCACCACTTCCATCAGTCCGGTGAAACCATCCTCCATACCAAGTAGTTCCTTGGTGCTCCGTGAATTCTAATGGCCGAAATGAGGGGGGAAGGCTACAGGTGGCACTCTTGCACTCTGCAATTCTTTATACAATTTATTTTTTCCACCCCTCATCTCGTTCTTGTTGATTATTTTAATTTCATGGCGGCCTGGTCATCCACCCGGCGATGTATCCTTGCGCGCCTTGCATCTCCTCTTCTGCGATTTCTCCCCGTTCGAAAAAGGGCGCGTAACGGACGTATCGGGTTACCGATAGTGGGGGAGGCTAAGAAACTTGTTGCTAGGAGCTGGGTCATTTTTAAGGAAAGAAGGAAAGCAAAGAATATTTCTAAAACTTTTACCATTTAACTTACAAACCGCCAGCCAAAAAAATATTATACCAGCCATTCACAAGGTTTATAAATAAGGATTATTTATTTATCCATATTTTTAACAATAAGGTATAATCCTGTGATGATCTATTTCAAACTTAATTCTTCTCAATGTCAAAACATTTAGAGAAACTTGCGCACACTTCTCCAAATGCGATGACATTAATCAAATCAATTAATAATTGATCATCACAAGTTTAAACCCTCAGACATATTTAGTAGAGGCTTAATAAATTTATTAAAACAAAGCACAATCGTTACTAAAATTTACTTACTTCTTACTTACTTTACCAATTTAATTATCTGAATACCCGATATTAATATTAACTTTAATTATTTCTAAACTATTAATTTTCATCACAACAATATTATACCTTAGGGCTATTTAATAAAACTTTTTTGAGTTCCCAAGAGTTTGTCTTCGTGTTCTTATTGTTTCTATATAAATATATATATATATATATATATATATATATATATATATATATATATATATATATATATATATATATATATATATATATATATATAATACACACACACTGGTTATCAAAAATTAAGGAAAAGTCACAAAAATAGCTATTACTCAAAAAGATACTCGTAGAATTTAATGAAACTTATACACATTATACAACACTTAGGTAGGTATAAAATAGCATAAAAAGAAATCGCCAGACAATTATGGTGTTATAGAAACTAGCATATATATACAATGAAAAGATCGGGTGTGTCAGTTTGGTATAGGAAAAGTACCTCTAATATGACGTATGATTCCCCCGAGAAGCAATACAACACAAACAGCGATGTGTGATGCTGTCAATTAAGCGGTCTATGAGTTCGGTAGGAAGTGAGGGCCATTGCTCTTGCAAAGCAGTTGAAAGTATGGCTAGGGTCCTAGGAGGAGGATTGAGAGCAGCTATACTTCGTCCTAAAGCGTCCCAAACATGCTCGATAGGATTCAGGTCCGGTGATCGAGCTGGCCACTCCATGCGCTGAATTGTTTCCTGCTCAAGATAAGCATCCACGATGCGAGCCCTGTGCGGTCTCGCGTTATCGTCCTGTAGCACGAAAGCATCACCGATTGTTCCGGCATCAGGACGCACATAAGCATCAAGGATTACATCTCTATAGGTGTGAGCATGCACATTTCCACGGGGAAAGACATGGAGGTCTGTGCGTCCACCCAAAGAGATACACTGCCACCCCAAACACAGAGACTGCCTGATCCGTATGTATCTTTTCGTATGATCCGTACAGCCCTCCATTGGTTACGCGTCCAGTGGACATGTTGGCGTGCCCACTGCAAGCGTTTCCGCCTATGACGTGACGTTAGCGGGATGCAAATGGCTGGTCACCTCGCAAAAAGACCACCTTAGTGAAGACTTCTACGCACGGTTGACGTTGATTCAAACCTTCCGGAGCTTGCAGCGAGGGAGGATCTGTTCAGACGGAGTTCAGACGGAGTTGCGGTTCTATTCCTTCGTGCGCATAATGACAAATATCGGTCATCGGCATTCGTCGTAGACTATGGCCGTCCTTAGCTGAACCTCTTGGATGCCGAATCTATGGGTAGAAATTGCTGCCAAAGACTATGAACCACAGATGGACTCATATTTAACCATCTGGCCACTTCTGTCTGACTTTGTCCTGCCTCTAGTCTCCCAATAGCTCGCCATCGCAGTTCTTAGGTCAAATGATGCCTCCAGGTCATTGTTACAATTTGGCAATGCCAGATGTCTAATGTCAGCCTCGCAGCGACAATTGTCGTCTTGCTCTGAGACATGCACTTTTATGCTCTTGACGTATTCTGACTTTGATGACGTATTCTGACGTAAATGACGTATTCTGACTTTAGCGCCACTATTTTTCATAATGTAGCATTGTTCAGCACCTTTTACTTAACAACATATTCAAATTTTAAACAGATTGGCCTAGTTTTAAACGTGTTATCCATCTTTTTGTGATTTTTCCTTAAATTTTGATAACTAGTGTATATATATATATATATATATATATATATATATATATATATATATATATATATATATAGTGGTACCTCGACTTATGAGTGTCTCGACTTACGACTTTTTCGAGATACGAGCATTCTCTCGGCAGATTTTTTGCATCGAGTTACGAGCTTAAATTCGGGTTACGAACAAGTTTCAGATACCCCACAGCTAGTTTGCGCAGCGAACACCATCTGCTCATCAAATGAGAACACGAGAAGCATATAATCTTTACAACCTTTATGTACTATTATTATACAATTGTATACATATTATTCTAAGACTACTATCCAGTCTAAAACCTAGAGATTAACACTCAACAATTATCACCCGGGGCAGCTCGCTCTGCCTACACTTGAGTCGCCCTCCGAAACCGAACAGCGTCCTCCCTCTCTCGCAGAGAGATAGCTTCAATTCCCTCCCCCACACTGGTACTCGCCATGGGCTCTAGATGATGAGATGACCTTGGTCCTAGAATCGCAAGCTCTTCCCCTTCTACAGATTCTGAGAAAACGATCTTCGGATTCTCAGAAAGAGGAATTTGGACATTACATCCCAGTGAACGATACAACAATCGCTGAGCTTCCGTGTCTCACTTTAAGAGGGTAGCTCGCAATAAAAGCGAAAGCGAGAAAAATGTGGCGAAAAGATAAAAAATAAACGATCGAGGTCTAATTTTTCAGTTCAGCTTTTCTCCACCTCTTTACTCAGCATCTTCAAGTCTGATCACCAAGGTAAATGTTGTACATTACACTTAATAAAACAAGTTTATTGTCGTACATTCTATTGTATTGTGTTTTTATACAATGTTCGTCATTTATAAGAACATTTTTCTTATTTAAAAACATGTAACAAAAAATTGCTGTGTTTGGTGGGAGCCCGGAACTAATTAATGGCATTTCCATTCATTTCAATGGGGAAAATTGATTCGAGATACGAGTATTTCGAGTTACGAGCTCCGTCATGAAACGAATTAAACTCGTAAGTAGAGATACCAATGTATATATATATATATATATATATATATATATATATATATTAATTACAAGTTCCTTCCCTCTTGCATTATATGTCATATATAAATTGGTAAATAAGCCAATTTTCGCTGATCACACAGTCAAATGTTGACAATAAATTAATGATGTATTTATTCTAATTTAAATGAGAAAATTTCAAAGAATATTTTTTTAACAAATAGTGAACCTTGAATTATCTTGTGTTTCATTTATATGCGATGAAAAACATTTGAACCTATAAGATGAATATTTAACGCTGGAGAATGAAATTTTTGAAGTGAAATATTTTCCGTGTATTTGGGAAATGTATATCATCTAAAATATTACTGAATATTCCATGACAAGATTAATGGGGTTATCTATGTAGAGAAGGCTTCTGAAATATTACAAATGTTTGTGTGCAGGGCCGCGACCTGAGTTTTTTGGGCCCGTAATATTAAAATAATAGTCGAAGCCCTTGTTATATAAACAAGAATGAGGGTAATACTTATTTTAAAAAAATACAATTTTTGAAGATTTTTTTAATGTATACTGTTTGTTAGAGGTTACAAAAAATATAAAATGAAATTAACATTCAACAAGTTCCACTACGTAAAATAAACGCTTTCCTTCTGCATTGCGCATTGGTAATATTAAAAACAGTCTTGAAATTATCCAGATGTTAGGAAATGTGAATATAATTTTGCTTTAGATGATAAAATTCAACTTTTCAAAAGAAGTGACTCCGTTCTCAGCCTAACATAACATATCAAACGGTTCTGTTTCCACTTTCAGTTCATCAACATTTATATCTTCACTGTTAATTTCCTGAATCTAAGATTGACAATACATGAATACTTCTGTATTGTCAATCTAAGATTGACAATACAGAAGTATTCATTCAGATGTACCAAGCTATTATGGTATATAAATTTAAATTTATTATTTATATTTTCATACGCATCCCCTCATTTGCACAAATAATTAATTCATCGATCTCAAAGGGTTAAACATATGTCCACTCGAAAAGATTCACCTCCTTTAAGTTGTACGTTGTTCGAATTGATATCATCGATTTTCTTTCTTTTTTATTAATTCTGCTTTTTGGGACCCCTATTTTCAACAGGCCCACCCAACGTTATCCACTATGCTAAGTGGGTGGTATGTACAAAGTATAATGATGTATATACTCGTACACACAAACAAGACAGCGTTTACCACAAGGCAAAATAAGCACATGATAGGGCTTATTTTGCCCTTTCACGGACAAAATAAGCCGTGATAGGGCAAAATAAGCCCTATCACGTGCTTATTTTGCCTAGTGGTAAACGCTGTCTTGTTTGTGTGTACGAGTATATCCATCATTATACTTTGTACATACCGCCCACTTAGCATAGTGGATAACGTTGTGACGTACTGGATACGTTTCCCCTTTGACAACTGATCGTTTCATGGAATTGACAGACTTGAAGACTTTTGAAGATAGTCATTCGAATACGTTTTAACGATTTTTCCTTTTAGCAGGAGGTTTTTTCATCAAGCCTCCAATGGCACCTATCTCAGGAGGTGTGACCAAGAGGTGGACATACAATTGGTTAACAACGTGCTATTTTTTCCCAAGTAGCAAACAGTCTCGTGCGGGCAGACACAGGGGCGCCAAGCTTCATGAGAGGTCTACTCCATGGGAGGTGTAAAGAGCCGACAGATTGTTCCGGAAGTGGTTTTGCAGAAAGGATAAAAGTGGTGTCGCCCGCCAGCAAATGGCGAGAGAGAGGAGAACAGAAAGGCAGAGAGAGATTATTGCAAAAGGTTCCCCCTTGAGCGGACGTGACAAATCGATCCAAGGACCAAACGGGGCTAGTTCTCCGGCGATGAGACGCCGGACGTGTAACGCCTAGCAGAAAGAATTGAATTCAGCGGGCATCCAGCTTGTACCACCTACTTGTACATAGTTAATATTTCTCTAACCAACTTGATTCTGTCCCCTCTGGGGAATTATATCGACGGTGATAAATCCGTGCATTAGCCGTCATGTTGTTACACGTTGTTACAATGTCTTCACCTTTCACGCATTGGTCGCTTCGGCTCTATTCCGGAGTATGGCTTGCTTGTCAACTGGTGAAAAAGAGTCTTCCCACTGAAGTATGAACCCCTCCCGTCTTGAATAGGAAGTTGTGAAGATACCACTGCCCATCGCTGGGGTCAACATTTGTGTAAAAATAAATTATCTCTGTGTCTATATATTTCTTTCTGTATATTGTTTTCTCTCTCTTCATATGTTCTCCAGACTGGGGACCTTGTCTGAGGCCCCAGGGACATAAACAACAACAACAACGTTAATTGTTTATGGTTGATTGGGTTGTTTCGAATGCTACTATCATCTTTTTTAACTTAATGTATGCATATAACTCATAGTAGAGTAGAATAAATTTACATTCTGTCACAAAACTCTAACAGTCCAGCAACCAAGACACCAAGAAATCGCAAAATAACCTCTTGCTAGTTTGGTCATCTTTTGAAAATATATTGCCTGACTTCGAGTCCATGAAGATATCTTTTGTGGCTCAGAAAGAGAAGAAACAAGTGTAAGGAAATTATAAATACTTAATATTGTTACGAGTTAAAACTGCATTTTAGAACGTTCACTCGTCTACCATGGAGTAAGAAATAAGTTCTGCTATAGGGTATATTGTTGGAAAATGGTTTGGTTGAGCGGTGTGGCATCTCGGGTTTTGTTTCCCAGGTGATTAAGAAGATGGAATAAAAATTTCAGTTGAAGCGTTGTTCTTGTAGCTCTAGGTGACAGTTACCGTACGGGAGTTTTATCGTCGAGATTGACGGGAGATCTTGTTATAAAAGGATTTGAAGGTCGTATGTTATTATTTGATAAATGTTATATGTGTTTTAATAATATTTGTATTTAATTTCCTAACTGTCAAGCAAAATTATAGGTGCTGGAATTTGTTGACTTCCAGCGAAGATTTGTAATAATATTTTTGCCTACTGCTGCAAGAAAAAAAAGAACTGTTTTTAAAATCTCTATTTTTCATTTGCGGTAACTACCCCAGTCAAAATAGACCCGATTTTGACAAATGGCTAAAAAAAATATGAAAGTTTTTGAAATTTGATGGAGATGTTTGTTTAGGCATGCTAATGAACATACTAAAAGTCCCCACCGATAAGACTTGAGCTTTTGCCGCCATCTTGGAAAATGTGTACACTTTTTTGGTTTTTTGGAAATATCTTTAAAAATATTGATTTTATAAAAAATAATTCAATACAAAAATTAAAGAGCATTAAATTATGAACAAAAATCATTCATAACATTTTTTTATATGTCTAACAGGAACAAAGATAATTGACTTTCAAAAGAGCGCACTATCACACCTGAGACGCGCAAGCGCAGTTCCCCATCGCGGTGGGGGGAGATACCCGCGCATGTGCATACCATAATTAGCGAAATTAGTTTTAAACTAAATGAGAATGTTTTTTGTATTTTTTCAAATAACTAGGGAAATATTAACTTTACGTAAAAAAAGTTTATATCAAAAATTAAAAAACATTAAATTGTGTACAAAAACGATTTTATACATTTTTGTCGTAAACCTAACAGGAACGAAGATATTGACTATAAAATGCGCGTTGATAATGGAGGTAGCTTCTACAAAAAACAATGCACAAAAAACATATATTATATTTTTTTAAGTCTAACACGACCAAAGATAATTGACTTTGGAAAGAGCGCACTATTACACCAGGGACGCGCATGCGTGGGTGCCCATCGCGATGGCTGGAAGACACGTGCATGTGCATACCGTAAGGCGCCAAATCGGTCTTACCCTAGTATTTTCCTAGCCAGTTAATAGTTAGTCACCGTTCCGTGTACGTCTGTGAACAATGGCTGATACGGAACTATGTTTTATAAGTAAAAAATTAATGTCAAATGATGATTTCGTGAATATAGGAGAAAAGTGGATCGACGCTTTAAAGAGAGTTAATTTCCAAAGAAAAGACAATAAGCATGAACAGTTGAAACATTTAAAATCTGTTTCGGTTCATTCGTTGTGTCGGATAAATTACACCAGACCAGGAAATATAAAAGTTGATTGAAAAAGAAATGCAGAAATCGCGTCAACATCCCAAAGTGAAGAGCGCGCGGTAAGTTTACGATCTTTTTTACCTCAGTTCGATTTTCGAACAAAATGTTTCTTTTGTACGGCAGTGATAGACGAAGAATTCAAAGCAAGACAAAAGAAAAAACCAACTGACAGACGAAGAACTATATACGAAGTTAGGAGTCTCGAAATGAAACACAAAGTTCTTGAAGCTGCAGAAAAGAATAGACATGACCAGTGGGGAGAGGAAGTTCAGTGTCGTATAATAAACGTTGCTGATTTAGTTGCAGCTGATGCGATTTATCACCAAGATTACTTCATGACTTTTTTTCTACACACTGCACCAATCAGAAAGAGAGGGCGGCCTGAGTCGGATTACGCCTCAGCAGCTGTAGACGAAATATCCTTCTTCCTTGATAATAATGATGACTGTCAATTCTCACTACCTGAACTCAAATCTCAAATTACAGGGCTAGTTCCAGACGACATCACTTTGAGAAATAAGTTGAAACAAAAATACGGGGATGGCATTATTTTTGCTTCAAACTCCAAAAAAGTTACTGTCATATGTTTACGTAATACTGGAATGAAAGTCTTATAAGACTCTTGGTACGACAAAAGGATACGAAATGATCGTGAGGAGCGTCTACGAATAGTACAAACTGCTGCAGCCATAATAAAAGAAGATATCCAGACTCCAGTTTATGACACTCATTGCTACCCTCCAAGTGATAATTTTTTCAGAGATGTGAACAAGGGAATTCCAGAAAGCCCAAAATCTTTTTTGGAGCACTTGATTATTAAAAAAAAGGCGGAAAAAAGTCACTTCAATAGCTCACGTCATTATATCAGCGCTAAGGTCACGATCATTTATGTCTCCTCTGCTCAATGGTCTTGATTTATTTTTGTATAAAAAGTTCTGTTCCAAGAATTTAATAACAATGCTCTCGAATTTGGGATTTTGTTCTTCTTACTATGAAGCCCAAACACTTGAGATGTCAGCCATAAATCATCCGCAACCCCAAATGCGCGAGGGATCATTCTGCCAATTCGTATTTGACAATGCAGATTTCAATGTGTCGACAATCGATGGCCTGAATACGTTTCATAGCATGGGGGGCATTGCTTGTTTTACTCCAGCGTCAGCAGTGGAACCCGGGACGAAGATAAAAAAAATTAACCGAACTTACATCCGCATCGACCGTAGGCAAAATGGGAATCATTCCTCTAGAAACGTTTGAAAATTTTCGAGGGCCTGGGTTACAAACAATTACTATCAAAGATTTGAATGTCTTAAATCCTTTAGCGGAAGATTTACCACTGCCTAAACCATCTAATATCTCCTGGATGTGTGCTAAGTGGTTAGGTCTTCCACAGATACCTGAATGGAAAGGATTTTTCCATTATATAACCAGAAACCAGCCTTGTGAAAAGACCAAAGTAATACCCCTTCCTTTTGTTAATTTACCACGAAGAAAGTATGACACCATTTTTGCCTGAGCTGAAATTTGCTGCCCAGCAGTGTGTTAAAATGCACCAAAAGTCTTGCATACTCACGTTTGACTAACCACTGTATATTAAAGCTCGAGAGATAGTCGCAGCAACATCCAATCCATTATTATCAAGTTGTATTGTGAGGCTTGGTGGATTCCATCTTTTAATGTCATTCTTAGGCTGCATTGGGTACATAATGGCTGGAAGTGGGTTGAAAGAAATACTAACTTTGATTTATACACCTACGTCAGTAGAAAAAATGTTGCCTGGCCATGCATATGCTAGGGCAGTCCGAGCTCATTTATTGACCCAAACAGCTTTAGCAAAAATAATTTTTGACGGCATGGACATATCGGATTTGGAATGTAAAAATCTCCGTGAGTTGTTTCGAGATTTTGCTACTGAACCACCATCGCAAGAAACCTTAAACGCACACACTCAAATACGAGCCATCGAAATTAAAATGAGGAAGACTTTGGAGCACCTGAAAAAGAAAGGCCCAACTGCCTGTGGGGCTGGAAGCGTCAACAGAAAATTCTTGTGCCCATCACAACTATGGATGCAGTAGCTCCCGATTCCGTTTTAAACATGGTCTTTTGCAACTGTAAGACTGACAATGGAGTAAGATGCGGATGTCGGAAAGCAGGCATCAACTGCACAACGGCCTGCAATAATTGCAATGGGGTATGTCAGAATGGCATCACCCCTGTTGATGATGACGATCGAATGAAAGAAGTTGATGAATGAGCCGATGCTAGCGGATCCATAGACGATCTATACATGCCTGACGAAGGGGAGAATCCCGTACCGAAAAAAGCACGTAAATCCTGAAGTAGGTAAGCTTGAACAATTATTAATGGAAATCTGATAGTGAATACCCCCAAGTTTACTACATTCATGTATAAAATTAATAATGATTAATTATCTACATAGCCAAAAACATTAAGTCTATTTTCTTGTGTTTAAAGAATGCCGAAATGTGGGAGAGGTTAGATATTCAAAGAAGAGCGCCTGCAACGAGACTTTAAAGCTACCTCCATTATCAACGAGCATTTTATAGTCAATATCTTCGTTCCTGTTAGGTTTACGACAAAAATGTATAAAATCGTTTTTGTACATAATTTAATGTTTTTTAATTTTTGAAATAGACTTTTTTACGTAAAGTTAATATTTCCCTAGTTATTTGAAAAAATACAAAAAACCTTCCCATTTAGTGTAAAACTAATTTGGCTAATTATGGTATGCACATGCGCGGGTATTTCCCCCCACCGCGATGGCGAACCGCGCTTGCGCGTCACAGGTGTGATAGTGCGCTCTTTTCAAAGTCAATTATCTTTGTTCCTGTTAGACATATAAAAAAATGTTATGAATGATTTTTGTTCATAATTTAATGCTCTTTAATTTTTGCATTTAATTATTTTTTATAAAATCAATATTTTTAAAGTTATTTCCAAAAAACCAAAAAAGTGTACACATTTTCCAAGATGGCGGCGAAAGCTCAAGTCTGATCGGTGGGGACTTTTAGTATGTTCATTAGCATGCCTAAACAAACATCTCCACCAATTTTCAAAACTTTCATATTTTTTTTAGCCATAAAACCTATTTTGACTGGGCTAAACTGGCATATTCATTTTTGTTCTTGAAATTCACTTGTAAAATTATCTTTCCGAACCACGGATTTGGTACAATATTTATTTCGATACTGGAGAAAGTTGGAGAGGAGATATTCCTGTGTTGTTGAACTTGCTGCCTTATTATTGGCGATAGTAAGTTTTTGATTGCCATTGGAGAAAAACTCTAACGATTTTAGATGCAATATATATATATATATATATATATATATATATATATATATATATATATATATTTGTGAGTGGGTCTGGCCTACTACTTGTTATTGAAACTGAATATTGAAAGTTCCTGACCTGTTGTTTGTAAAGATCGATGGACCTCCTCTTCGACTCTCAAACCCAGCTAAGTATGTTGACTCTTAGCATGTGTTTGGGCATCATTCAGTGTTAGCGGTCAAGAGTAAAGAGCTGTCAAGAGACAAGAAGTATTATGAAAACATGCTGAAGTTATGGACAATCTTTTAGGATGGGCAAAGATCATAAAACTGTTGTTTTTTACTGCTTTTATTACTTTACTTCAACACATTTTGTACTTGTTTTGATAAATAAATTTTGGAATTAAATAAAATGTTCAATTTTTTGTATAACCAAAGATATCTTTTTTTTTTCAAGCCAATAATTTTGAATATCCCCCACACCCCCCGGAAGGTTTCAGTTTCTAGGAATCTATTTCTAGAAATCGAGCACTGTTTATATACATATATATATATATATATATATATATATATATATATATATATATATATATATATATATATATATATATATATATACACTGCTGGCCACCCAAATTGCAACACCAAGAAAGACAAGAGATATCACAACAAAATTTATTTTGTAGATAACATGTTGACCAAGTATCGAATGATTAAATTTATAGACTTCTGTGAAGTGTGATTTCTGCCAAAATCAGTAGCCAGAGTAGCCGCCATTGTTGGAGATCACCGCTGCTACACGCCTCGGCATTGATTCAAAGAGACTTTGGATGAGTTCTTGGGGTACAGCAGACCAAGCAGCTTCCACACGTTGCCAAAGTTGATCTGCTGTGGCAGCTGGGGATGGAATCTGGGTCAATCGTAGAGCAACCATGGACCACATGTTTTCTATCGGCGAAAGATCCGGAGAGCGAGGCGGCCA
Source organism: Dolomedes plantarius (assembly GCA_907164885.2). Classification (NCBI taxonomy): domain Eukaryota; kingdom Metazoa; phylum Arthropoda; class Arachnida; order Araneae; family Dolomedidae; genus Dolomedes; species Dolomedes plantarius. The sequence continues at coordinate 155,439,355 of OU015493.1, forward strand.
GGAAAGCAATTCAATCTGGCGATTGACGAAAAACCGTTGGACAATGCGTGCCACGTGTGGTCACGCATTATCCTGTTGAAATATGGCTGTGGGCAAGCCCTGAAGGTAAGGAAGGACAACTGGCTCCAATACCTCGGAAATGTAGCGCTGGCTGTTTAAAGTACCGGCAATGCGTACTAGAGGTGTGCGAGAGTGATATCCAATACCGCCCCATACCATAATACCCGGTGCAGGATCAGTGTGGCGGTGCATAACGCAGCTGTTCAGCATCCTCTCTTCACGGTGTCTCCAGACTCGAATGCGACCATCGTGGTGTTGCAGACAGAAGCGTGACTCGTCAGTAAAGAAAATTTCATTCCATTCTGCCGTCCACATCCTTCTGTCATCGCACCATCGGCGGCGGAGACGTCTGTGGTTCTGCGTCAAAGGTAGACAAAGCAATGGACGTCTTGCGGACAGACCACTGTGCTGTAAACGGCGTCGAATGGTACTCGCAGACACTGGATGATGCGTTACAGACTGCATGTGCTGTGCTATGGTTCGTGATGTGACTGAGCGATCCGTCACTGCCATGCGCACAATTTGCCTGTCATCACGTGAAGTGGTGCGCTGAGGTGGATGCGATCGAACACGCCGGTCCGTCGTACCCTCCTGCTTCCAACGATCACATATCCGCATTACAGTTGTTTGGTTTCGTCCAACACGACTACCGATTTCCTTGAAAGATAATCCACAATCTCGGTAGGCCACTATCCTTCCTCTGTCGAACTCGGATACTTGATCAAAAGATGATCGCTGTTTTCGACGAGACATAATTGATCGTTTTTTTTTGATAAAACCACAAGAAAAACACAATTGCCGAACTGGAAATCGTCGAAATCTCCAAGCCTTAAATAGCGCTTTGAAGTGGCGCCACACGCGCGCGTGATGTGCGTCTGCGCTGAAATTCTAATCATTTGCATATCTCACCTCCGCTAATGCATGTTGTAAATTTCATGTTATTTCATGTTTCCTTCAGGGTGTTGCATTTACAGTGGCCAGCAGTGTATATATATATATATATATATATATATATTTGTGTGTGTATGTTTCTGTATCTTTGTGTCTGTGAGCATATAAACCTCTGAGGGATGTGAGAATATGAAAATGACAAACAGCTCGGATTATTAACGTAGAAATTATTATGTACATGTTTAGGGAATATTTTGTATATTTCTGCAAGTAATTCAGCGTCTGAAATCATGACAGGTGTAATGACTAATTTCCATTAGTCAACATTAGGACAGCGTAAAATATATTTTTACAGGTATTTACATATCCTCATATGTACGTGCACCTGAAAGTTTTAGAATTTGTATGATTTAAATTATATCAAAGCCGGCAGCGAAGTGAGAAAAACTTAAATATTTTTGATGAGATGAAACAGAATAAAGAATTCTTTGACAGTAGATTCCCCCAACGTTAAAAATAATGTAAAGTTTCCTCAGAAGTTAATTTTTAAAACTTTTCAAAAGTTGCAATACTGATCCATTAATACCCATAGTGAATATACCACGGCTAATATATTGTATACCTCAAGGTTGATTACTTCAAGGTTGTTATACTGAAATATTTAAATGCTTTCAGAGGAAACGCAAAATTCTTTTTTAAAAACTGAACATAAAAATTTCCACAAAATTATACAGGTTTGTGCTAAGTTGTGCTATATAATGCCATTAACAAGATTGTTTCAGACCCTTTAAGAATTTAAGTAAGAAATTTCTCTAAAAATTTATACATTTCAGCCAACATATTCAGTTTTAAGAAATATTGTCAGGAATCTGAAACGTGCATATATTATAGTTCAAATGATTGATGTTAAAAAAAAGTTTCAAATATTTTATTGTTCGCATCTTTGAAAGTAAGATATTATTTTCAAGGAAATTTTTAGGCTAGAAATCAAAATTGAAACCAAAAAATAACAGTATTTTCACACTTTTACATTTTGCCTGTCCCTAAAACGAGTTTATTGTTTATAAGCAGCTTACTTCAATTCATAGTACTCATATTTTATTACATGGTAGTTGAAGTTTGTATAAACAGAGAATACTTTTTAAAAACATCTTTAATAATAGTAAATGTAATGTTTGTGAGGCAGAAAGAGTGTTTTCTGTTAAATAGGAACTCAAAGATATCAGCTCTTCGGAAACGAATAATCACATGCTAAAGATACGTAGAGATTTAAGGTTGTCATGATAAAGATTTTAAAACTAGAGGTAGTGCATGAAAAAAAAAACGGACATTGAGGTCGTAAACCCGGAATCATTTAAATTATTTTAATAACGAATTACAATTAAAATAGATAAGAGAATAATAGAAAATAATGCTAATTATTATAAATTTTTCAAAATAACATTTATTCTTAAATGAATCACATTATAAAGCATACAAAAAATATTTCTTCTTACTCAGAAATCTTACTAAAAATCGATTTATCACAATTTATAGATTTTGATCACTATACAATGAAACTTCTCTACAGCGGCCTGTAATGGTACCGAAAAAAAGTGGCTGTTTTGAGGGTTGGCCATCGAATAAGGATGGCTGGCTACAGAAATTTCACTATTTGTCTGAGCTACCACTATATTTCAAAACCTTTGGTTGATTTTTTTTGAACAAACTGATAAAGATCGTAGCAATTCCTTTTAAAAAATTTTATAGTCTTCACTATTTCGGATACAGTTTCTGGTTTTAGTTTATTTCCTTCTTTAGTCCTGTGGCTTGCTGTTAAGTTCTAAAGATTCCGCCAACCACCGCCATAAAGATAGGGATAAAGATTCTTTTTCACTGGAAATTACATGCGAATGCCCAAGCTATATTAAAGGCGGACTTGAGACGTCTGTCCATTTGTTGGCCTCCTGTTCTTTGTGATCTCGTTAAGAGTGTTGAATGTCTTGCTGTCTTGCGAAATTTTGTTTGCAATTTAAATGTTTAATTTTTTCTTGTTTTGTGTTTTTCACTTACTTCTGTAAGCCTCATGTTATACCTTGTGGTGCATGAGGAGTTTTCAAATGAAACAGTAAAAAAAAAACCACCGCCATAAGGTAAAACAGCAAATTTGACTGATGCCGAGTCGTCCCGCCAGCAATCAGCTCAGCAGGGACCCATTGGCTCGGGGACGAACGACTTACTCAGACACCACCAAGCCGGTTTTTTTTCTTTTCCTTTACTTTTTGCAAACCTAATCTATCCATTTAACCAATTTGTAATGGCGACTCCACTTAAGTTCCACACCAGTTCCCTGTTGCTTTCTTTTCTTTCTCTTTTTTGCCTTTATTAATTTATTAATTTATTTATCTTTTCCATACCCTGCAAACTGATTGCGCTTTACAATTACAATTGAATTGCTGTTAAATAAAATACTCAATCTATGTGCACATTATTCGCCGGTAAGCAGAGAGGAAATTCTGTAATTTTTATGAGTTCTTGATAGGTTTTGCAACCTTCATAGTGCTTAAAATTGTTTCACCAGAATGCATTACAACTAATAACAGAATAGTTGGTGATCACCTTGATATAATCGGTCGATACTTTAAACTGTCCTCTAATTTTCAAAAATCCCCCCTCCCTCACACGATTAAAGACGCCATCAAAAATGGACGTTGTCCGGGGAAAACAAAACGGTTGGTAAGCGTTGACAGATTTCAAAATTTTAGTGAACAGCTGAAAAGGTCAGACCAGGGCAAAGTTCTGTTCACTATGACTTTTCTTAAGAAGCTGATCTTTCAGAGGCTTATTATAAAAATGACTCCATAGCATGTTCTTGAGTATGATGATGTTTGGTCGGTTGGGAGCGCTACGATCACTTTTTCTTATACACTAGGGCTGGTAAGACCGGAGCCTACTGCTTAAAGCCGATTCCAAACGGCTTTAACCCTTTGAGGGCGCCGTTTGCACAGTGCAAACGCCTAAATCTAGTCTTTTTTCCTTGAAATCAATGTATTTAAGTTAAATGATCAGAAAAATTGTTAATACGGCCATCTGTTATCCATTTTAAAAACGTAAAAACATTTTGTAACCTTTAATTGTAAAATGTTTCAAGATTCTTTAGGTTTATAAAAATTAGGGAAAAAATCTACACCATGCAAACGGGGGAGGTTGTTGCCCTTGAAAGGGTTAAGCAGTAGGTCCCGGTCAATCTCCATGCCGGGGTCGAGATGGCTTATCGGTAGCGCTTTGGCATTCTGTACTGAGGGTGCTCCGATCGAATCCCATCAAGCGCCTTTAAATTCCTTCGTGTCTAAGCTGAATATAGGAACGTTAAATCAGCTGACTGGAAAGTTCTTCTATGAAGTCAGTCAGTGGGTGGGAAAGGTGCGAACCCCCAGATGGTCAGGTCTAGGTGCCAGCCCTTCAGGGTGCTCGGTCAAAATTGTGGAGGCACCTAGCCAAGCCGGACTACTAGTCTTGTGGAGGTATAAACCGGATCCGAACTACTCAGCCCGAAGCCTACGTGGACCTGCGTGAAATGGACCTACATGGACCTGCCTACAACCGGCGTGAAAACAACTACATTTTACCGTCTAAAATAGTGTTACTGAATCGGTGATTGATTAATGCATTCAAATCGACACTCTGAAGTTTTGGATCAGAGAGACGATTTTCAGTCATGGAGGGTACAAATAGATGTTCTACGCTTTTCATGCCATTTCTATCCGACTTCAAAGCACGAGTCATTTTTGTCGTAGCAAATAAAATGAAATAAATATCTATATATATTCTGTGAGATATGTTAGTAAAATTCTGTTACTTTTTTCACTCACGACAAAAAATCCCACACAGCAACAAAAAATACAATTTTTTTGTATTTTAAAATATGCATACAGGAGGAAACTGGTTGCAATTCGCTTCTTTGAATTTATTTTACGTCATGAAAGGTTGAGAGGGTGCAGCAAACGAAAATAAAGGATATTCAAAACTGTTTGGCAAAAGGGTCAATGTCAAACACGGAGACGATTTTTTTTTAATGCTAACCAAAGCAGAATAATTTCCTCAAAAGATAACATGTTTTGACTGTTTTCATAAAGTAAAAGATATCGGTGAATGGAATCCAAGATAACGTATGCCAAAAGGAAATGATATGGTTAATATCTCCTAAAGCCAGGATATAGACGGAGAGTTGGTAGTATAGGAAGGGAATTTAAAGAATAAATAAATGTTAGAAAGCAAAAGAAAATGTGTTTGAAACACGTAAAATACAAATCTTGAATTTGTTATGACTTTTGGGGGGTTAAAAAATGTCAAATCTACGTAGGGCATAAAAAGTTTTTCTCAGACTTAAATACATCCATATATGCATTAGGGTGGGTCGTTTTTTACGTTTTTCTAAAATAGAAATGGTCTGTGTTGGGAAAAGCTATGAATTGCTATCAAATGTCTGTATATTATTTAATTAAAATATATTTAGGCCCCCCCTGCACCCGGCCCTTGTAGTTTCTCCAAAAATGTAAAAAAAAAGCATTTTTTATTTATTCTTTAATTTTTTTACGTATCAAAACTTTTAACTGTCTGTAGTGGAAATTGTTGCATAGCAAGACCCTTTGTTTGTGAAAAAAATTATTTTGATATCATATCATATTTAAAGCCCTCGCTAGGCCGGCGATGTTTCTTTTGAATTTCACCGATAGATGGTGTGATTGTACTGCGCGGTATATTACGGAATATTTGTTTTACCATCCCGGGTGATAATCAGAATTTTCGAAGTAACAGAGATCGTCGAGGAAATTGTATATGTGGAATTTGGATACTAAAATCACTAGAGTGCTAAAACTTAGAGTGGCAAGTACAGCAATGGATGCTGTCCGAGTGAATAAGCAGAAATCTGAAACTGACATAAATAGCCAACCTCGACAATGAGAAAGAATTATGGATGGTAGCTCTACTTCTGAAAGTGAAGATGATTTTTATTCTGATGAGGATTTTCAGCAAGTTGCTACATCTTCAAAAGAAGTGGGCATCTCCAAAATGACTCTTCCATTATTGTCACTGGCAACAGCATTAGATAGATCTGGAGTTTCGAGTAGAAAAGATGCACTGTTAACAAGTGCTACAATGGAAGATATTGGCTTGATCACGAAGAAAGCCTCTACTATGGTGATCGATGAATGTAAAGCAGACCGTCAAAGGAAGTAAGCTCGCCTTGACTTACAGAATAATTTAGTGGAAGATAAGACGGCGTTGCAGTCACTATATTTCTATGGATTAAAGGACCGAACCTTAGTAATTGTTAAAGAAAGGGGCATTACACACAAAAGAATTGCACAGCTGGTGCACACAGAAGAATTCACATAGATGGTGCACAACATCTATGAGAAGTTAGTTATACAGTACAAGATATCTGACCGATGAGCTGAAATTAGTAGTGGATCCTGCGCTCAGATCGAATCCCGGCGTGGCGCCACGAAAAAAAAATGCTTCCGTTCGTGTCGTCCCTTCATAGGGGGTAATGCTGTCCGCCTATATGGTGCCCCCATAATAAAATGGGCAGTAAAATTGCGGTGTAGTATAGGCCAATGTTTCATTACAAGTGCCTCCGCATTGGCAAAAAAAAAAAAAAAAAAAAAAAAAAAGTAGTGGATCCTGTAATCCAAAGGAATTGATTTTATGGTCACCCAGAAAGCCTACTGATTGTCATAATCAACGACAAACTATCCTATGTGAGGAAATTAGGCTTCAGAAGAATCATGAAGGCCCGAACACTTCCCAATGAAACAACTCATGATTTTGTCATTCCGCCTCTAAATTTTCACGCAAATGACTATACAGAACTGATCAATTGGCAGAAATGTTCACTTTTAAAACCTCCACTGACTAAACATATACCCAGTGCAGAAATTGAGAAAATGGCTGAAATGGGTGGCTTTGGAATCTCCAGTGCAATACACAAGCTGTCGATAGGACAGTCAAGATAGTGTCAGAGGCATCCTCATCTGTCTGAGGAACAAAAAGTCGCGATGGCTTTATACGCACAACATTGGCGTCTCGAAAGCTGATGCTAAACTTCGAAAATAAGGCAAAATATAAAGTTTAAGATTGATATATCACTAAAAAGGAAAAAATGCTCCCATATTTGGTTGGGAGGTTGGGTGGACGCGGGTGGAATTTGAATGCAGCTACCTCCTCTTGGTTAATTCTAGGTTATTCTGCATAATTTTGGCAAAATAAGCAAAGAGCTGCTTTAACCCTTTGTGCAGATGGGACATTGAGTTTAATAATGACTTTAATTTTTCAAATATGTTTAGTAAAAATTCTGCTTCAAAGGGTTAAAATATCAAAATATTGCCGGCCTAGCGGGGGCTTTAAATATGATACGTTATCAAAATAATTTTTTTCACAAAGAAAGAGTCTTGCTATGCAACAATTTCCACTACAGGCGGTTAAAATTTTTGAAACGTAAAAGAATTTAAAAATATATAAAAAATGCATTTTTTTTACATTTTTGGAGAAACTTCAAGGGCCGGGCGTGGGCCTAAAGATATTTTAATTTTAACAAAACTTTTTACAAACATTTGATAGCAATACACAGCTTTTCCCACCACAGGAGATTTCGATTTTTAAAAAAAGTAAAAAACGACCCATCCTAATATGCATTCATCTGTGATTTATGAATGAAACACAGTTTATGTAAGTACAGTAAAACCTCGTTTATCCGGACTAACTGGGACCATAGGCAATCCAGGCATTCGAAAATCCGGATAATCCTGGTAATATGGGTAATATGCAAAACAAAATCCTTAACCAAGCAGACATACCTTTTATTACGATAAAAAACTATGTTTTATAACAAAATTACATGGTATTGTTTACAAGACATTAAAAAATATAAAAACTTTTCTGAGTCAATCCACATCAACGCCCTGTTACACTCTAGTAAAGCTTTCTCAAACTCAATGAAAAGCATTTTATTACTACAATTTATTGTACAATCTATGCAGGAACTAGTCAATGAATCAAACTAAAAAAGCGAATATTTGGCGTACTTATAGTTACGTTATGGCTATCATAGTTAAAAATTATTATCTAATGTGAACATTAAATAAAAAATAATGTCTACAAATCAGATCCGGATTATCCGGAGATCCGGATCATCGAGGGCCGGATAAACGAGATTTTACTTTATGGTTTTGTATGTAGGTAACTGTATCAGGACTTATCATTCTTCTTCTGAAATGCAGAGCGTCCCTTAATGAGCCGTTTCGTAGATTTTAACGTCTGTTTTTATTTCAACATACTGGTTAATTATTTCTGTAAAATTCATCCAGTGCCTTTTTTTGTGTTTTCAGTTAGATTTTGGTTAACAGTCCTTGTTTCTAGCTCATACTTCTTTTCATATATTGCTTTTAAAATAAATCGTCAGTCTGTCACAGACAGTAGTAGTCAAATTTTCTCCATAGGTTAACATACTTTGAATGATTATCGAATCCAATTGGGTTGGCAAACAGCAGCCTTAAACCTTCAGCGGGAGCGCCAATTTTTGGAACACCAGCAGGCTCGTGGCACAAAGTGCAACGTCCCTTTCAACCCTGATTATTCCTTTTGTAATAAATTATTTTTTTCAAATTGAAAATAATAAGTCTGCATTTTTTGATAAGATATAAAATGTTGATAATATTGAGATATATTTATAATTAAAGGCCAAAGAATGCAGTTACAATAGCCTCATTTCAAAATTGTCCTGTTTATTGGATCTAAGGACAACTTGCGAATTGATTCCTGTTATGCCCAAAAACCTAAAAAAAACAATGATAGAGTTCATCTTCGTGATATGCGGGATACGGTGCAATAGCTGTACATTGGATCGGCTACATCAACTTCTGCTTTTGCCATATTGTAATCTAGTATAATCGCTGGTTTACCACGGTTAAATCATGACTACCAATGAATGGAAAGGAATACAAGTGCCAGAAAATCAGACCTGCATTAGAAAGGGTGTAGCAATAAATATAAACTGCTTAGGTCATTCAAACCTTACATGTAAAAACAAACCATGCAAAATTATGAAAATGTTGCACTTTGTACACGAACGCTCCCGCTGCTGGGTTAAGCATTTGTGAAAAAGATGAGATATGACCAGTGACGTTTCTCAACTACTTTCATAATAAAATGATTATTAGAAAAAAACATTTAAGCCCTAACACTTACATACATCCTACTTTCTGACGTGTGTTATTTTTTACAAATACTGCTTACATTTCTGTAATCTTTGGAATTTTCAATGCGTATTTCAAGTTGGAAATATAACTTAAAATTTCACTTGAAAAACAAGAACCTCGCAATTGAACAGATTTCTTAAATTATTTTCAATTTATACATATATATAGTTCACAGCCCTCAAAATGTTCACTCAAATGAGTTTAACTTTCCATAGATTTTATACATCGGTATTTGGTAGAAAACGTATTTTAAAATATCTCTCTATAATTGCGGTATGTATCGCCAGTGTTCGTGTCTGAATTAAACGTATTTCAACTGAGGCGGTTGGTTTCAAAACTGTCCTTATCCACTATAAGTGATTTTTCGTAAATTGGAAAATACATTTGCAGATAACCACACATTTTAACAACAGAATTCTTAAGGATTATTTCTTGGGTTGAAAATAGAGTTTTGTTGTATAATTCAGCTGACCTACTTGTAGGAGTGCCACCTTAGCCCATAAATGGTAACATCCGTCTCTCGAATGGGTAGAGTTAATACTTTTCCCGCTATTGTGCGTAATTATCGATTTGAAACCTTCATGTTCGAGCTATGCTTCAATTATTCCATGACCTTGGTTTCGTTTGTTTATCTTTGAGTTTTGTTTACTTTATTGCCTTACATTTACCATTCCAAGACAACTCACTCCGCTTTAGAGACGGATATTACTTTAAATGTACTTATTTGGTCCGTCTATCAGACGTCTAAAAAAATTACAATGGAAATTGTTCGTCCAGTATATGACCAGAAAGCAAGTTTAAGTAAGCAATCCTTTAAAAGTGATAACTTTGAGAAGAGGAAAAACGTTTGGTACTCTCCTTACACAAAAAAAATAGAAGGAAGTGTGATACACCTAATTGCTTGGAGTGTTAAAAAAAGATATGTAATATTTGTGTACAAAATTTGTAAAACTTTTATGATGAAATTTTATTTTAATTATGCTTATATTTGTCACTAATTTGCTTTTTATTTTAATCTATTTCTAATAATACAATTTTCTTTTGTAGATCTTATTGAAACTCTAAAACAAATTAGGTTGATTTTTACTGAATAAAGTTAAATTAAAATTAAAACCAAGTATAAATGTATTTTATAAATCAATAATACCTCAAATACAGAGCTAAAATTAAATGAAAATTGAAAAATTACATAAGTAATGAGCTACGAAATCCAACTTCGTCTCACGGACGGATTTTACAGTTAGAATGATTCCGACAGAAGTTACCATTTACGGGTTAATCAGAATCCAATGCTGACTAATTTTTTTTAATAATTTTTTTAAAATTCTTGGATAATGACAATTTTAAACCCACCATTTCAGTTGAAAAATATTTCTTTTCTTCAAATATGTAGAGAATAAACAAATTATTGTCCCAAAATAAGTATTTTTAAAAATTTACTAAACCCCTTTCATTAAGAAAGTATATAATAAAAATAATCTAGCTTGTCAAGTATTATACAAGCATCAGATTTTGCTTCGTAAAAAATATTTATGCACTTATTAGGTATCTGCTAGCCTACTGACTTTAAAGTCTGAGTTGCAATATTTTCTGTTTCTTTTTTACTTCACACATTTTGAAGTTTCCCCGAAATTCTTTTATGAAAATGTCTATTTATATAAAAGCAGTTTCCAAGTTTCATGACAACAACATGAAAAACTATTCTTCATTTCCTTTAAGAAAAGTTCAAAATAGAACTTCTGACACTGAAAGAATTCTTACATTTATCGTTTAAGGAAATTTTAATCTTGAATCTGTAGTGAATGTGTGGGTTGATAAGATTTTTTAAAAATTCTTTGTTCTCTAGGCTCTATGCTTTTATTTATCAGATATTTTAAAGAAAAACTCTAGATTTAAAAAATGCATATGTTTTCACTTTTCCATATTACATAGAATGGCTTTAAATATGTTCTATAAATGTTATTCTCAGTTTACAACGTTGTTTCTTTTACTTTTTTTCATTAAGAAATGTCAGTACTCCCCCGCGAATTTGTAAGCATTTTCTACGAAAGATGTTATTTGAATAAAATTGAACAGTTAAAAAGTTGACTGTTTTCACAGGAAAATGAAAAATGCATTCTAAGGTTAAAATGCACGTATTTAGGCCACGGTAAAAATATCTTTCAAGTGTTTTAGAATGGCTGTGAAATAATAAATTGTAACACTGCACTTATTAGAACCCTTTTATCCCATTAAACTCCATCTACTCGGGGCTTAGAATTGAAGCCATCATTTCCAACATTTAAGACCGACTGTACTAAATTCTGTACAATCCTGCGGTGTCTCTGATCCTACTCTTAAGATATATAGCTCATTCTCGACTTATTGAACATAAATACGAAACAGTTAAATTCTGTACAATCGTGCGGTGTCTCTGATCCTCCTCTAAAGATATATAGCTCAATCTCTGCGTCTGATTGAACATAAGTACGAAATTGTTAAATTCTGTACAATTGTGTGGTGTCTCTTATCCTGCTCTACAGATATATAGCTCATTCTCTGCACTTGAATGAACATAAATACGAAACGGTTAAATTCTGTACAATCGTGCGGTGTCTTTGATCCTCCTCTATACATATATAGCTCATTATCTGCGTCTGATTGAACATAAATACGAAACTGTTAAATTACATACAATCCTGCGGTGTCTCCGATCCTCCTTTAAAGATATATAGCTCATTATCTTCGTCTGGTTGAACATAATTACGAAATTGTTAAATTCTGTACAATCGTGCGGTGTCTCTGATCCTCCTCTATACATATATAGCTCATTATCTGCGTCTGTATGAGCATAAATACTAAACTGTTAAATTATGTACAATCATGCGGTATCTCTGATCCTACTCTACAGATATATAGCTCCTTCTCTGCGTCTGGTTGAACATAAGTACGAAATTGTTAAATTCTGTACAATTGTGTGGTGTCTCTTATCCTGCTCTACAGATATATAGCTCATTCTCTGCACTTGAATGAACATAAATACGAAACGGTTAAATTATGCACAATCGTGCGGTGTCTCTGATCCTGCTCTACAGATATATAGCTCATTCTCCGCGTCTGATTGAACATAAATACTAAACTGTTAAATTACATACAATCGTGCGGTATCTCCGATCCTCCTTTAAAGATATATAGCTCATTATCTTCGTCTGGTTGAACATAATTACGAAATTGTTAAATTCTGTACAATCGTGCGGTGTCTCTGATCCTCCTCTATACATATATAGCTCATTATCTGCGTCTGTATGAACATAAATACGAAACTGTTAAATTACATACAATCGTGCGGTATCTCCGATCCTCCTTTAAAGATATATAGCTCATTATCTTCGTCTGGTTGAACATAATTACGAAATTGTTAAATTCTGTACAATCGTACGGTGTCTCTGATCCTCCTCTATACATATATAGCTCATTATCTGCGTCTGTATGAACATAAATACTAAACTGTTAAATTATGTACAATCATGCGGTATCTCTGATCCTGCTCTACAGATATATAGCTCATTCTCTGCGTCTGATTGAACATAAATATAAAACTGTTAAATTACGTACAATTGTACGGTGTCTCCGATCCTCCTTTAAAGATATATAGCTCCTTCTCTGCGTCTGATTGAACATAATTACGAAATTGTTAAATTCTGTGCAATCGTACGATGGCTCTGATCCTCCTTTAAAGATATATAGCTCATTCTCTGCGTCTGATTGAACATAAGTACGGACTTTTTAAATTATATGCAATCATGCGGTATCTCTGATCCTGCTCTACAGATATATAGATCATTCTCTGTGTCTGAATGAACATAAATACGAAACTGTTAAATTATGTACAATCGTGTGGTGTCTCTGATCCTGCTCTGAAAATATATCTCATCCAGTCGGTGCGTCTGATTGCACATAAGTACAAAACTGTTAATTTCTGTACAATAGTGCTGTATCTCTGATCCGCCTCTAAAGATATGTTACTCTCCCTGTGTGTTTGACTGAACATCAGTACGAAACTATTAAATACATCAAATAATTAACTTTAAAATACACTCTATAACAAAAAGTTAGAAATGGGACTCGTCACTACAGACTATACGTCCCCAGTCAGCGCAGTTCCAATTGATAGAATTAAAGCACCACTGTAATCGGACAAGACGGTGGACAAGCGTGAGGGGTAAGCGGTGTAACGGTCGGAGCGAGTGTAGATTCCGCTCTCTCACACCGCATTTACACAGTCGCGATAGCGGCGACTCGAATTACTGGGGGCGAATGTGTAAACAGTGTTCTCACCGTTTCTCTCCGCCAATTGTGGCACTCGCTTCGGGAGAGGTTTTCTGGTACGAGTCAAAGGGGCGAATGGTGCCAGATGTCAATCAGTGTTCACACATTCGCTTTTCAACTGGCTACTATGTACGGACGACTGGCTGACGCAAGCACAAATGACAACAAGAGGAGCGAATGTGAGAACGGTCATTCGCGTCGATGCAGGAGCGTGATTAATGTCTCGCGAATGTCTTGCAGGTGGCGCGATCGCGAATGTGCAAATGCGGCATTAAGGCTTCTGTCAATGGTCATGTTGGATAATTGTGTGCGGGTCACACGTCACATGATTATTCATAACAACGAATCCGGTGCTGTGACAGTCGATCTGACAACCAGAGCGGTTGTCAGATCGACCAGAGCGGTTGTCAGGGGTTGTCTTCCCGTTCTATTGTGGTCCTATGTTGATCGCTGCCGTCCTGACGCTTAAATGTGCCGTTATTCACCCATTCTTGCCAGAATCGTCTAATCACTGCATCGCATCGACCCAGATGTCGAGCAATTCATAAATCTAGCCAACCAGCTTCTTTCAAGACGATGATACGACCTCTTTCAGACTCTGAAATATGCTCGTAATGAATACGAATCAATCGTCGAATCATTGTTACAGTCGACGTAAGATATCCCCAGTCGAAATGCAACAGAACTTTTTAACATAAGATCGAGAACCGCTTATATACAATCGAGAATCGCTTATATATACCAGCTGGGTACTAAGTTCTGGTAACTGTTAAACCGGTACTAAGTTCTAGTGACATGGAGCTCCGAATGGACACCAAAATTTTATCATTTGCATGTTCGGTCGAAACGTCTTTGCATACGAAATTTCATTACAATCGGACAATCCTCCTTGGTGTGTCGATTTTTTTGTTATAGAGTGTAGATTCCAATTAAGATATTTCTAAATATGCTTGAAAAGTTAAAGCATTGCTAGACTAATATTTGCATATCTGTGATGAACAAATTGGAAATACAAGACGTTTCCCATTTAGGAATGTTAAATGAATAAATATTTTACTTAATTTTCGAATTAAGACCATGTCGGTTAATTCCGTATTTAAATTATTTGTGTTTGATAGTTACTCGCTAAATTATAATGAAACCCTCTTTAGATTTAGGTAAGGCAACATCTTTCATTCCTGAAAATATGCTCATATACTTGGTAAAGGTTAAACACAGAAGATAATCCAAAAGTGTATGCTAAGTGTATGGATGCTAAATATGCAGTAGCATAAACTAGCCTTCAAAACGCGAGATATTAGATAAGACGTATAATTTTGATGAAATGGAGTACATGACTTCTCGGAAGGTCTATTTTGCCCTCGCGTAGATAAAAATAAAAACCACACACACTCAGAAAAAAAAACAGTTATTCGTCCCAATTTCACCCAAGTATCATGTATAACCTAAATAATACGTGATTTTTTTAGTCAATAAATTAAGGAGAAAATTAATGAAAATATTATCATTTAATGTATATAATGAATTCACTCTCGTATTAAATATCAGAGTTCATGGGATTTTTTTAATAATATTACGTACATAAGACGATAATACGATTAAAATCTTTAGTATCATAAAATTTATAAAAATATTTTAAAGAATTTATTCCATTAAATATTTAGTTCGTTTCAAAAGAGATTAGTACTCTGCAGTAAAGGCCTATATTTAAAATGAAAGTTAGAGTTCAAAGTATAGCAAAAGAAAATTAAGTCTGCTTAAATTTTAATGTATAAAGCAGTTTATAGGAACGACAAAATCACTGAAACCAGAAAGTAGATTTTTTTTTGTTGATATATATATTTTTTTTTATTTGAATAATCTTTTTACATTATTCAAGACTATGTAAAGCCATAGTTGATATTTCAAGATAAATTAATTTTATAATCAAAGAAGTTTTATTTTCAAAAAACTGTTCTTTAAGCAAACATTCGGGCTCAAATATATACCACTTTTTGCCTTTAAAGTTTCCTCTCGTATCCAGAAGTTCACATTTTTATCCCATAAAATTAATTGGCCAAATGAAAACTACGATAATTTAATATATATTTTTGACAAACTTGACACTTGGACCATTTAGCTTTAACGGGATCCTGTTGTTAGAACTTTTATACAAAAGCGAAATTAAATGTATCTTGAAAAAATGGTTACTTTTTTAAATGTCAACTCAACGTTTTAAACAATTAATTATTTATTTATTCAGATCCTCCAGTTAAGGGCTTGTAGTTTATTTTCTTCTTTTTTTAAATAATGTTATTAAAATCATTAGGCTTTTAATGTGCTCATTGAAGAACTAAACAACTTTTTTGTACTAATCTAGTCACTTTTACTATAACTACGATCTTTCAGTCTTGACTAATTTGTTTTAGTAATATATTTCAAATAGATGAAAATTTTCACACTTTCAAGTGGGAAACAAATGCCTGCCCAAGATAACTCTCCCTCAGCAACCTGCTAGGGATCTACCTTATTCGTAGACACTGAATAAATGTTCTGTTTATAGACAGTCTTTGACGGAATGCGTGTCTCCCAGGCTAATTTTATGCTGAGGACAATATTTTATGATTGTCCATCGTTCCCAGTGATTCACAATTAAACCATTAGACGTATATGCTTGTCATCGGTGACCTTGAGGTCCTCTACCATCAGCGCGATGGTCAACATCTTCGCGAGCCAAGAATGTATAAACCATACTCTCACACTTGAATATGGTGATAAATTAACACCGAAAAATTTTTATTCTCCCTTTCCACAATGCCGGGAATTTTCTACGTGGATAGCCTGTATTTTTCAAAAACATATATAAATCCCTTCCAATGAATTCCATTTAAGAAGTCACCAGCCAGGTTGATGGCCGAATGGCTAGGGCGCTGTCATTCGGTTCAGATCCCGTGGGTTCGAGTCCCACTGTTGGCATGGATGTTTGTAGCCGTCTGGAATCGGTATTAAACTGTAGGTCCCGGTCTAATTAGTCCTCGTGTAGTGACCGTAGCGCTCCAAACCAAATTTAAGAAGCCATTCGCTGGTTTCTGCACTAATTGCCTCTGTCTTTTAACACAGCGCATATCAACTGTATGAATGGTGTAATGTCCCAGATTCACCGCTTCTTAAAAGGGGGTAGCTTGCAACCCCATTGGATACAACTGCATTTCAACCCCTAGACCCCACGGGGAGATCCAGTGTGGTAGTGAGGGACATTGGAACTGACTCTACTTCAGAGGTGTGCGAGCGCCACGCTGTTCGGCTTTTCGTTTTTCGGAGGGCGACTCAGGTGTGGATTGATCAAGCTGCCCTGGTGATAGATGGAGACAGTCTAACTTAATTTCTCGGGTTAAGAATGAAAAGTAGTCTTAGAAGTGATCTTAGAAGTACATGTAAAAATTATTTATTCTTTCTACAATAATTCTGTTTATAAAGACTGTAAATAAATGTTTCTCGTTTATTCATTGACGAGAACGTTACAATGGGTGGGTAAAATTGCGTTGGTTGTTGCAAGTGGAAAATTGTAAGCTCAAAATAAGGATTGTTATTTCTTACTAATCAATAGCACGATCTCCGTTTAAGCTAAAGATGTAATGAGTAATTATTAGTTGCCCCAATAGTTTACCTAAAACTATTCTGTTGTCTTACTGACTTTCCATATTATTGTTCACTGTATTAACCTTTTTATTAACATTTGAAACATTAAATTTTGAAGTATTTTGATATGTTTATTAATTATTGTTAAAATCTTTCATTAGTAAATAGCATTTTACTTTTTATGTTCTATTGCGTTCTAACAATTGTCCACACCGATCGCTGCTGAAAACTAATCAAGTTATATTACTCATTATAATTGCTTCGGAAAAGAATAAAATTTTTGAAGCCCTAATAGTGTTCGGGTGCATTGTTTTGCATGATTTTCCAATAAACACGACTTTTATTAGCACGATGAGGGTAAGTAGCATAATTCTCGCTAAACTCATTCCATGCAGTGAAGATATTAAAAATAAAACATCAATTCATCAATAGAAATAACAATTATTAATAAACGTAATTCTCTGCAATCATATCTATTCACTAACTGTCTTCAAAAGGGCCTTTCTTAAATTTTTATCAACTTGCAAAGTGCCAGGAAACACTTGAAGAAACCTTTTTATTAGATTCAATTTAGTGTTTCCTGCATGCACGTAGATTATGTTTTTGTCTACTGTATAAAATGAATCATGCATGACGCATATATAAAAGAGATAAAAAATTTCAGTATGATAGCTAAATTAATAGCAGAAAACTTACTTTGGATTAAGGTTCAATTTATAACAAAATTTCTTTTACTAAAATTCATTCGAAATTCAGGAAATATATTGGTGAGGGGGGGGAGAGAATAGAGATTATAATGCCTTAATATTAGGCATTTATTTTTCTCTACAGCCTTGTAGAAAACATCTAAAATATAATGTAGAAAAATATGTGAATTATAATACTACTCATACATAACTGCCAGTAATCAACCTATACCCATATTTATTTATGAATTTTAAAATTCTTTGATGCAGGTATATTTTAAGACACTAGTTTAGAGGCTAGAATATTTTTAAAATCTTTTTTCGAGCATTAACTTGAATAAGGTGTTTAGAAAATGAAGAGGCTACCCAATTTTCAAAGCAGAACTTAGTTTTGGTAGGAGGTCAAGAATGATGGTCAAAAGGTGTCCCTAAACATCAAATCTTTGAAAATACTCCATGCCATTGATTACGATAAATTAACATAAAAAATTCAAAATATACAAACCTCAACTGTCTCATAGGTTGAGAACTGCATACACGAACATTTATGTTAATTGCCTTGGAAGAGTAACTTTTCGTTCAGATGGTTCGCAGCTCAGTAGTTTACAATATACACCAAATTACTATCCTTCATTTAGTTGTAGGTATTAAGCTCAACTTATATCATCCTGGTGAAGAGATTACCGAAATTTGGAAACTTGGATATACGGATTGGGAAGAAATAGGAAGAAGAAAAGGCAGTGATTTATAAAAATTTATTATAAAATGACGATTACGCATGTCGGAAATGCTCAGGAAAACCAAGAACAGCGAAAAGTGGTGATCCCTCCATTCTTAGTGTCGTGTCGTTCTAAAATTTGACCCTGTGTCAGGTGTCGAGGAATGTAGGCTGGGGTACCTCGAAGGATACATTAAAGTTCATTATCATGATAGAGAAAACGCTAACGTTGTATCCCCGAAAATGAAAACATATGCCGAAACTTAAATAGCTCCAAGCTTGATTACATTGGGCCAGATTCATATGCAATAGAATAATGACAGGATTTACCATCTTCTTTGATGAGAAGAAGTTCAACCTGGAAGATACGGATTTTTGGAACTGTTGTTGTTAGTGTTTGAGACACAAGTCACGAAATATCTTCAGCAGATAGAATGGAGAGGGATTTGTTAAAGTTCGGGTGCCATCTATATGTTATAGTTTTAGGCGTCTTTAATGGGACTACTGATGTTGCTGTCCTAAATCACAGACCAATCTCAAAAGATTAGCAAGACCACCTCTTATCCAACTACTAAGATTCTTGCAGGTGATGGCTGCACTTTCCATCGGGATAAGTACAAGGATTCATACACCAGTTTCAACAAAAATATGGTTTGTTAATATGTTACGGTGATGAATTGTCCTCATAAAGTCCTGTTCTTAACCCCGATCTTAACGCAAATCGATGACAGTTCTACAGTGCGATAGAACTGAAGGAACAGATTGAGCAATTCTTGGATCAATCTATTCTATCTGAAAAAGTTCTGGCTTTATTCCACAATAGTATTTGGTAATCAGTTTGCCTAATAGAATTTTCAAAAATGTTTTGAAAACTTTTTTTCAATTATGTAAACGTAAGATGAATTTTCACTAAATGTCTTTAAAATTTTGAGGTAGGTTATCTCTCGATTAAATATAAATCGAGGTGAAATTGTCGCATTAGCATCACAAACATTGTTCAGATTCAGCTTTATGTACTTATTAGTAATATGTGTAACTGCTTTCGATGTTGTTTTATTTAACTTTTCTTGGGAAAAAATATGATCTTTTTACTTTTTAGACTAACTAAATGGGCATTACACTACCTTCCTAAATTTTCCTCTTCCTACATATCTGTAAATCCCATAGCTTTATACAATTATTCCTGGTTTTAATTACTCTATTTGTAAAAAAGATCTATTTGTAAATTTTTTAAATAGGTAAAAAGCTTTCTTTTACATTTTACTTTTGGTGTTTATAAGCGTTTAACAGATGATTATGCTGCTTTGTTTTGATGTCAGTTTTAAAATCTTTCTAAAGAGTAAAGTTTCTCATACTTTATCAACAGCTTCAAATGTTTTTAAAGCATTTGACGCACCAGAGTTATACTTTAACTGATGTGCTTAAAATAAGTTAATGATCGATCATGAGCATAATAACACTCAGCTCTTAGTTTCGAAATCACCATCCCTTCTTTCTTAAACAGTATAAAGAAAGATTAATGATCCGTGTTTGCTATGATTTAGCCCAAAGTTGCTTAATAAGAAAGTTTATCTAATGTTAGTTAACTGCAACTTCTCCCTTCCTTATCACACCCTTTTTCAATTTTTACGAAGAAAAATTGCTTCTCATATTTAATTAAAACAAACCCATAATTACTATGTGGTACATTTTAATTACATTCTGTGTTTCTGTGTAATACTTTTATTTTTAACTTTAGCGTTACCAGACACACGCAATAAAAGTTAAGTTATCATTCATCAAATTTCAGTGCTAGTCTTCTTTTGTACATAAAAAAGTATATATTTATTTGCAGGAATACTGCATGTAATTCTGTAGAATTTCCAATAACTCATAAGAAATTTCCTATTCAGCAGTAAACAGTTTGCAAGCGTCTGTCTTAAGAAAGCGTCTTTTCGTCTTCTGGTCAGTGGCTGTTGTAACTTCACCAAGAAGAAAATATAATCCAAGAAGAAATATTTATATCCAAGAGGAAATGAATATCCAAGAATGATTCAAGCGTCAGGCTTTATTCACGTTCAAGAGTACAACACCGACTGAACTATACACATGCTTCGCGCGAACCGCGAAGCAACCAGGTGGCGCTACTAGTACGCCAAAAACAAATACAATGTACAATATAATTTCAATTTCCAACAGTGGCGGTTCATCGCACGTACGCAAGAAGCTCACGCTTGGGGCCTCCGAAAGTTAGAAGCTTGAAAAAGAAATACATTTTGTGAACCTCAGGCACAGATATCATCTTCATCTAGGCAATTTACAGTCCGTCGAATAACAAATGGCACAGGATAAGTTTTTCCTGCCTAATGACTAATAAAATTTCCTTTTCGACACTTTGAAAATATCTTAAATAATAAATAATATTTATTAATAGTATTTGGACAAGGGGGCTTCAAAATTAGATTGCTCTTGGGGCCCTCCAAATGCTTCATCCGCCACTGCTTCTGAATACAGTTACTAGGGCCTTCGTACACGACATGAGTCGCTGAAGAAAAGGGTCGCGTAAGCCTGTTCGGGTGTAAACAAGAAGAGGTGATTCACAAGAAGGCTAAATTTCAACACTTTATTCCGGACTATTTTTGCTTCCCTCGAAATCAATGTTCCGTTATATTCATTGGCAAATTACAGCCTTAGAAAACAGGTATTTCAAAAATTCAAAATTTGTTATCGAATATCTATATTTACAGCAAATATCTAAAAAAAAATTAATTCTGATTTTCCTGAATTTCAGGCTGTTTGAGTGTAATTACAAGTAAATAAATCTTTTATTTGAATTTTCAAAAAACATTTCTGTACAGAAATTTTTCGAAGAGACATAATAAAGAGTCCATTGTCTGTTGTATTTTAATAAAAAGGAAAGGACATAGCTGAAAGTTTTCCACGGAGTTTCTGACTTTGCAAAAAAATTCTGCATATTTCTGAAAGATTTGCATGAATTCTGCGTATTCATGAGTAGCTGAAATAATCAAAAATGTAATCTGCAAATAATCATTTCAGAACAAATTACGAGCATTTAATGCGACACGGCTTTCGTCTTCAGAATAACAAATTTTTAAATACCTTTAAAGTGTTCTTCATATTTTGCGATTTTGTTTTTAAATGCACTCCTATAAAATTCGAAATTAACAAAAGAAAAAAAAATGATGGGTCGTAAAAGGACCCCAAAGGTTTCGTGGTCTCTACATGTCAAAACCTACATTAACATATCTGATCCACAATTTGGATATTTGCAAATTAATTATACAACAAGGCAACAAATTTGAATGAACTCACCTCTATTGTACCAGATAGGCCCTGACATAACGAATGAGGCTTTCTGGGTTGAGATCCTTGATGAACTCACTTCAAAGACCACTAGTAAAGTATAACCACTACATATAGACATGGAACCTTGAGAAATTTTCTCGATAGTGCCACTGTTTCGAGTACCCAGAATGTGCCTAAAATCCGTTTATATGATCCAATAAACTCTGTGTGTGTATGTTCTCACTAGTGAGAATTTATCAAACTTTTGGTCGAAATCATACATTGGTTACTTGTAAACACTGAAAACCGCTTACCTTCCAAGCCCCCTGTATACACAGGGTTGTTTTACAGTTCTTGAAATTGAACATGACTCGTAAAAAAATTAAATAGTTTTCGTTAATTGTGTCATTGGGATTGAAGTCACTCTACAGTAGATCAGAAAATTTGATTTACAAAATGATTTGATTTATAATAGGCATCTTTCATTGGAGTTTTAATTATTTGTGTTATATACAGGGTCATCGAAATAGGCTCGACACATTTCGAAAGCTCATAATTCTAAAATAAATTGAGCAAACGCCATAATATTCTTTTGAAACAACTTGGAAAGTGTCCAAGATTTCTAAATGTAACTGGTACGTAACCGTGACGCTGACGGTTGAGCAGAAGCGATGCGAGGTGGAGAAGGTCTTTGTTCGTCTTTCCGTCAGTGCAATGGCGACCGCTCAGGTGAAAACTCGTGGTGGTTGATTACGATAAACACGATGGTAATATCACTGAACTGTTTTAACAGATTTCTACTCCGCTAATCACTACACACATTGAGCTTTCTCATGAATGGTTGCCATTGCACTGACGGAAAGGCGAACGAAGACCTCTTCCACCACGTATCGCTTCTGCGCAACGTTCAACGTCACGGTTGCGCACCAGTTGCATTTAGAAATCTTGGACACTTGCAAAGTTGTTTCAAAAGAATATTATGGCGTTTGCTCAATTTATTTTAGAATTATGAACTTTCGAAATGTGTCCAACCTGTTTCGATGACCTTGTATATTTTTTTTGAAATGCTTTTAAATCTCACAACTTGTTTGACGAAATAAAATATTTCATGAAGTTATTCACTCAAACTTCGAAAGGCAGATGAATGACCGCACTTTATAATGCATCGCATAAGGGTCGCTTAATGGTTATGGAACAATAGTTGCACATCTTAAGATAACTAAGAGACAGACATATCTGTGTATTATAGAGTATTGTAATCTATTTCTGTTTGTACTACATATCCTTTCCGATGCCACTAACTAATGATATGAGAGGAATTTTACCATGTATATTGATAACTTTTTAAAATATATGTCATGTAATAAAGAAAATTAATGAAAGCCTTTATTATCTACTTGTTTCAATCAGTTGAAAACTCTCATCTGTCATCATATTTTCTATCATGTCCTTTTCTTACTTAACATCGTTTTAAAAATTTATTTGTCTGCATACAGAAATTTCCTGAAAAGAAGGACTAAGCTTTCGTATCCGAAAATTTCTTTCATTTGTCTCCAGACGAAAAACTTTCATAATAAATTAACATTCTCAAACTGAAATAAACACAGGCGATCACCAGAGAAATAATATATTTCTCCCTAAACTCATTTATTTAAGGGAACATAGAACCAGACATCATTAAGTTTAAATAATTTATAAACTTATGCTAGTCAAGGGATGCAACAGCTAGATAGTAATAGTTAATAATCACTGGCCATTAAATTAAGAAACAAAACTATGTCGTCAGTAATAACATATGGCTATATGTAATATCGATAATTAGACGTTACCGTAAGTGTTTCTTGTGTGTGGCTAAAAAAAATGAAATTATACAAAATTTTATAATGGACTTTTGAGGAAGGAAAATTAACAAAACAATAAATATAAAATAGAGGAATAAGTATATATATATATATATATATATATATACACTTCTCAAAAAAATTAGGGGCGCAAGCAAAGTAGTTAAGAAAACCGTGCGAGACAGCCACGTATTGGCATAAAATGGATAGTACACGCGTATCAATGCGCAATACAGAAAAAAAGACGTAAAAAAATTTGTATTTAAGCTTTAATTCTTTGAAAATATAGAAAAAACAAGAAAAGATGATTTAGGGCAACTATTTGGTTACATGTAAACGATAAAAAAAGTATTGTTTAGAAATGATGCAAGATTTTTAATATGGCGTGTGGTCTCCTCGAACAGCTAAGACTGCTGCACACCTGTTTTCCATGGATGCGATGATGTTATCGATAAGACTTTGGGGAATACTGTTCCACTACTCAAAAAGTGCAATCTCCAAGTCTCGGAGAGTAAAAGGAGACCTTGGTCTCGCAGCAATGCGTCGTCCGAGCATGTACCAAACATGCTCGATTGGATTCAGGTCAGGAGAGCACGCTGGCCATTCCATACGCTGTATTGTTTCAGCTTCAAGCATGTTCTCCACAAGACGAGTTGTATGCGGTCTGGCATTATCATGCTGGAAAACAAAGGAATCTCCAATGGCTGCAGCGTAAGGTATGATATGAAGTCTCAGTATCTCGTCTGCATACCTTCGGGCCGTCAAAGTAGCATTCCGAATGATATGCAGGTCCGTACGTCCACCTATGCTGAATCCACCCCATACCATAAAACTAGCTCGTCTGTATTGTGACCTTTCACGAACGAATGTGAGGTTATTTCGAGTGCCCCTTTCCTCCATACCAAAACACGTCGGGTGTCACACTCCAGACTGAATCGGGACTCGTCTGTAAACAGCACTTGGCTCCAATTATGTTGCTCCCAATTTCGATGTTCAGCAGCCCATCTTCTTCGGGCCACACGGTGACGTGAGGTCAACGGACTGCAGACCATTGGCCTACGTGCATAGAGACCTCCCTGATAAAGCCTATTACGTACAGTTTGACTGGACACCCTTCGTCCTGTTGCCAAGAGCAACTGTCTTTGCAGCTGTGTAGCATTGTCTGTTCTGTTTCGACGAGCTGTTAACAGTATATACCGGTCATCAGTTTCTGTAGTGGCGCGTGGCCGACCTTGCCCTGGTCGACGTCTAACAATCCCTTTTTCTTGGAATCGATTCCACAGCCTTGCAACGACATTTCTGGTGACTCCAACAGCGTCCGCGACACTACGTTGTGTTTGCCCGGATTCAAGTCTGCCTATAATACGCAATGCTATGGATTCTGGTAAATCACGTTGTTGAGACATTTTCAAGTCACTTTTTCCCAAAAAGAATAATTGAGCAATCGAATTTCACAGTTAAGGCAGAGAAACAGACGTTTCTGCAACATCCCGATTTCCGCCCTTATGTTCTTTTTCTGGTTTTTGACGTCATGAACTTTGATTTGCATATGAAGTTTTCTTCTTCTGTTATCTGCTAGGCTTTAAATTATGGATGATTCATTTTATGTTACTTATCGGTGTAAGTATTTGCGTAATTTCGTTAAAACCATGTGCTCCCCTAATTGTTTTGAGCATTGTATATATATATATATGTGTGTGTGTGTGAAATGAAGGACTCGAAGAAGAAAGAATATAGATGACTTTCAGGTGGTCGTAGAAGGCGTACATGGTGAGGAAACAGGCCGGAGGGGATCAGATATCCCCTTTCATGCAAATTTTAGTTTTTGTGGGATGAAAATCGTGAAGCTTAATTTGAGTCATGGACGGCAAAAGAAAGAGTCCGGGACGAGGAAAACCGAGCCGTTAATTTCGAATAATGGTTTTCTAGGAGTTTCTGCTGGAAATATTTTACATCACTTAAACTAAGATACACTTAGGTACATTGGGTAAACATATCTCACTTAAACTGTCCGGAACCGCCGGAGCATTTCATAAAATGGACAACAGACTACAACGCTAAGGACACATCTTTACTGGTCAACGGCAGACACACAAAAAGCCACGGAAAATGCTGTCTGCGTAGGAAGTGCTGGCGCGTTAAAACTTTTAATTGGTTAGTTGATATATATATATATATATATATATATATATATATATATATATATATATATATATATATATATATATATATATATATATATATATATATATATATATATATATATATATATATATATATATTCTGACGAATTAAAATAATTCGCACAATTAAATTCTCTGCAGCTGCTGACACCATTGCACCGCTAACGACCGTCAGACCCGCCTCAATTGTATGCGTCGCAGGTGAGGATAAACGCGGGAGAAAAGGGACGCCAGACTGTAAAACGTGACATCTAGGCTCAATAGGAATTCGCCACGGCTTGCCAGATTGATGACACGAGACAGCCCCCAAGACCGGGAAGTTGCAAGAATTGCAGCTTGCGTTTCAGCAAATGAAAAGGCTCAAAAATGACATCACCGTTAGAAGACCCGACGAGAGACGAGTTCTCTGGATGAAGAGCCAAAGTCCGAAATGAGACGACAGATCTAAACAAAGTTAGTTAGCGATCTCCTGAGCTGAGAGCAGTGTTGCCAACTTGGTGTTTTCCCCCATAAATTTGGAGGTAAATTAGATGAAAAAAGGTGTTTTTAGGGGCCACAATTTTTAGGGGCATTTTGTGGGGGAACAATTTTTAATATTTTGTACAATCGAGACGAGTTTTTTTATATTAGATTATAAGTTCCATACATATGTCATGTGTAAATAAACCTCCATTTCATTATATAAGTGTTTTTTCTATTTATTTCAATTTATCTCTCAAACAGGATGCCTATTTGGAACGAGAATTTCATTTAGGAAGGTCTAGGGGGATCTCAAATTGGTGTTAGTGGGCAACAGGGAGATTTCCAGATGGCGCTAGGGGAAGGCGCTTCGTAGAGGTTGGCAACACCGGGCTAACAGAACAACTCCGACCATCCAGGGTCCAGATACCTATAACGCAGACTTGTGAAGTCAGAGATCTAAATCTCAAGAAGAGATTTTTCGGCTTCAGTTAGGAAGCTTGGTTTTCTATTTTTTGGAAGGTATCTCAAGACGAGATATCTGTCCCGATCGTCCTGATTATAGAGACTTACCTCGCAGTCATCCGCTCTGCTGGTAAAGTAATCGAGGGCCCTGTCGGACTCGAAATTGTTGTGATAAGTGAACTCTGCTGACGATTCATCTTAAGGGACTCAGAGACTATATAAATCGTCATTGTTCCTGTAACCTTATTTACAGGTGCATCACTCTTCATTTTTTCTTCAACTGTTTTTTTAATAAAGTAACTCTTTTAATTGGCTGTAACATTAGTTGGTTCGATCGCTACCTCGATCAATACGTCATCATATATATATATACATGTGATAATATTATTGATAATCTTTAATCGCCCTTTCTGAACTTTCTTTCCCATGTGGTAACTTCTCTGACGCCTTGGCGTGATGCTCCACATTTGCCAATACTAACACTCTCCGTCAATTCCTGGCAACCTTTTTGACCTAATTCTATTTTCGCTCGCTACGTGGTAGACTCGAACTGGCTCCGAAGTGAGTAATATGTGTTCTGCTTTCGTAATAAATCCCTTGGTTCCTGAAGCTGACTTTTATTATTTTCCGGCCACGATGTAAGCTCCTATTGCATGCGATGACCATTCGGGTCATTTCATATATTTACATACATATGTAAACTAATTTCGTTTTAAAGAAAAAAGGAATTGTGAGTGACCTAAAAACAATAGTAGACAATTGATATACCGTCCCTTTGCCCCAGTCTCGTGGGGATCTAAAAATTCATAACAACACCTGGGATTCCTATGCCCAGATAACTGGTCGGCCAATAAATGCAAGTTTCAAGGGTCATGTGACAGGACTTCCTGAAGCTTTAATCTCGGACACGCTTTGAAGAGCGGGTTTTTTGCGGGACATTGTGGCCTAGTAAAAGTGTTGTAACCCTAATGCTAAAATGTAAATAAAATAATTCATTAGAAGACTGGATTTTTTACTCGACAGCGATAGCCCGATATCAGGGCTATTCACCTATCCGCATAGCGGCCCCAGCGCCCCAGTTGTGCTTTACATATGCCGACATAGCGAACCATCAAAGCCACGATTTAATTACCGGGACCCACGAGGCTTAAAAAGCGCCTTGACTGTGACAACAGTGACATAATCCTGTCCTGAAACACCCCATCCACAGTGGGCAACCATGGCATGTTACTTTCACACACACACACACATATATATATATATATAAATATATATATATATATATATATATATATATATATACAGTGGTACCTCGGTTTACGAACAAACACTGCATATGCACTGCCATCTGGTGGTCTGCGATGCAAGCATTCGTCATACTTGCTTCGGTTCGCGAATATGTCAAGCTCCGTTGTACATTCTCTAACACAACTTAAACGTTGGCTGCTCATGTATTTCACAGATTTGTTGTATAATTATTTTTTTATAAAATGACCGTTAATATGGCTCTCAAGAAAGTGGCATGAGCTAGCAGGAAACCTAAACTAACTATTGGGAAAAAGAAGGAAATAAGAGCTAAACTTGAGAATGGTGAGCGTGTTTCGAATCTTACCACGCAGTTTGGGTTGGCGAAGTCTACCATTTGTACTATCCTCCAAAACAAAGAGGCAATAAAGGCAGCTAATTTGGCTAAAGGAGTAGCTGTATTAACAAAGCAAAGGACTGAAGTTATAGAAAATGTAGAAAAATTATTGCTAGTGTGGATACGGGAAAAATAGCTTACTGCTGATAGTATTTGTGATGCTTTAATAAGCGAAAAAGGCTAAGATGTTGCATAGTGATTTCGTAGCAAAAACACCCAGTACAAATGAGGATGAAAGTAAAGATTTTAAGTAGAGAATTTAAAAAGGTTTGAGAAATTCCGTCATCGAAGTGGAATTCATAGTGTTGTTTGGCATGGGGAGACTGCTAGTTCAGATAAAAAGGCTGCAGAGGAATTTGTTCATGAATTCAAACAGTTTGTGGAAAGTAAAGGCTACATTCCATACCAAGTTTTTAACTGTGATGAAACGGGATTGTTTGGAGGGGAAAATGCCAAGAAGAACCTACATCACCAAAGAGGAGAAGGCACTTCTCTTTGGTGATGTAGGTCTGGGCACAAGCCTATGAAGGACAAGCATTGTGTGTGCTAATGCAAGTGGTGATTGCAAAATCAAGCCAATTTTAGTTTATCACTCTGAAAATCCTCGTGCATTCAAGAAAAATTATGTGCTGAAAGCTAAACTGCCTGTAATGTGGCGAGCAATTACTAAGGCCTGGGTAACAAGAGTCATTTTCATTGAGTGGATTATTCAGGTCTTTGCACCTGCTGTCAAGAATTATCTTGAGGAGAATGGTTTGCTCTTCACACATTGACGAAGTGTCTTTTCGTCATGGAAAACGCTTCTGTTCATCCTCCAAATTTCGAAGACCTGAACATCAAATATAACTTCATTAAGGTCAAATTTCTACTACCTAACAGAACTTCATTAATTCAGCCTATGGACCAGCAGGTTATTTCTAATTTTAAAAAATTGTATATCATGGCACTTTTTTCAAGGTGTTTTCAAGTTAAAGATGACACCTATTTGACCTTGAGATATTTTTGGCAGGAGCTCTTCGATATCCTCAACATTATCAACATTATTGCTAAGGCCTGGAGGGAGATCTCTTATTGTACCTTACAGTCTGTCTGGAAGAAATTTAGGCCAACTTGTGTGACAGAAAGAGACTTCGAGGGCTTTGATAATGAAGAGGCGGAAATCAAATATGGGGATGAGATTGTGTCCATGGCCAAAAGTATGGGCTTGGAGGTCGACTGTGAAGATGTGGAGGAGCTGGGGACGGAAGAGAGCTAAGATCTCACCACAGAACTGGTTGAGCTGCAGGGTCAACATGTACACTATCCAGGAAGAGCATTTATAAAAAAAGACAATGATAGAGATAAAGTTTCCATAGATAGAGTAAAGAAAAGAAATTTGCATCAAGGGGAGTGAAGTACAGGCGTTTATTAAAAACCATCACCCTAATAAATTTGTGACCAACAGAGCAGATAATATTCTAAATGGCAATGTAATGTCCAACTTCTGTGAAATTCCTAAGAAAAGCAAAAGACAAATTTCTTTGTTTCGGTTTCTTCTGCCAAAATCAGTTAGTGAGACTGAAAGTAGACGAAGTGAAATACGCTAAAATCAGAATTGCATAGGGATATTACGGAAGAGGACTTACCTTCCAAGCAGTAACATCTGTAGTCCTCCATCCCTTTTCAACAATCAACCATCTGAATCAGCAATTATCCACTACAAAGCTAAAATGCTGTACTGAACAATTATCGTGTCTTAGTTCTTCCTAAAAAAGTCTGTTTTCATTTATTTTCACCATTTCTTTATAACTAAACCTATAAAAACAAGATAAAAAAACTATATTCAAGGAAGGTGAACGGATTAATTCTTCTTAAGTTAATTTATATGGGAAAAACTAATTCAGTTTGCGAACGTTTCGGTTTACGAACTAGTCTCTGAACGAATTAAGCTCGTAAACCGAGGTACCACTGTATATATAATATACTCTGTAAAAGTTTCCATACTTATGCTCCTAAATGTATTACTAAGTACTACGAGTAAACGGACTAAAAATACTAAACTAAACTCATGGCGCAACAATCCGCTGTGGATCAAGGCCGGCGGTACCCTTCTCCGCTTTCATGACCGTAGGCTTGGGGTGCCATACAGCATATGTCTCAGTCAGGTGGTCAACCCCGACGTGGGACTCCCAGAGTTTATTACCCAAGCATACCTGTTCCCCATTTTATCGACCCACTCAAGGGATGAAAGGTTGGTCGACCTTGCCCAGTCACCGCTCGACCCTGGACCTGTGGGATGGCAGCTTGACGCTTTTAACAACTACGCTACTGGGCGTCGAGTAAGCGGGCTACCGTGAAGAAATAAACTAGCTTTGCATATTAGTATTTTGCTATATCTATAGTGAATATGGATCCACAAATAAACCATTCAATCGTAAGATGTTGTCTTGTTTATCCATAAAAAATTGCATCATTTTGTCACAGGCTCGTCTCGTTTCGGCTTTCATTTTTCATCTCGTTAATGATCTGTCACAAAAAAATTCATTATATTTTTTTCTTCCCGCCCCTCGATGAATTAGCTCTGATGAACACCAATAATGGTGGAAAAAACTTCTCAAATCAATAAAAAAACGAGAAAATAATTACTTATATTTGGAATCTGTGGGGAAAGTTTTTTGATATGCATCAAAATTCTTTCTATGGATAAAAATTAAATTAAAAAATCATAAAGATCTTGGAGAAAATGAAAATAGAGGAAAATAATAGAGGAATATTTGCAATTTTCTAGAAGAAATACCCAATAGAAAAAAAGCATGGATGGAATAATTTTCTTTTTGCCCTTAAGGACTTTGTCCACGCGGACGCATATTAACCTCTTCTGGAAAATGCAGTTGATTGCCATATTTATATCAAACACTTTGAAGATCTTCGCTGATGTGATTTGTTCACATACAACCTTAAACTCACCGAACTGATAAACAAGCATAGAATTAAGATTAAAAAGAAATGCCGTCTCTATTCTTTTGTAGATTTAAAAAGGTGACAATTACACAAGTACCCTGTAAGTAATAAACACGTGTACTGAAATTAATTCGAGTAAATTACTAACTTATATATAAGTGTACGTGTTTGTATTGTGAGAAAAGTCACTGAAAGATGAACTTCTTGACATTCCTTTAGGAAGTGTCCGAGTGTGTCGAAATAAGAAACTTAAGTCCTAGCACTCTCAGAAAATATTTGCAGTGTGTCTGTGCGAAGGTAATGGATGAACAGCTTACCCAACAAAGGATTTGATACTGTAAGTCGTCACATTCAATAATTCTACTGCTTTTTCGAAGTACTTAGTTTGGTTACCTTAAGTAGTCTCATGAAACTATGAATCTCAATGCAAGACTCCGTTGTTATAAAGCAGGGGTTCCCAACGGGGCGGTACCACCCTCTGGTGCGCGCTGAGAAGATCCAGGAGAGCACTGCTGGTTCAAGATAGAATAGAGAGGCGCTCAAACACAGCTACCAACAGTTCTGGCTTCAAAATCAGATACCGATACTTTGTCCTGCATTATAGGCTATAGTAAAAAAGTTTTCAATTGCATTTCCTTCATTCTATATAGTGGAACATAGGTTCAGTGTGGTCATAAGTCTGCTTACTGAAAATAGAAACTGACTTCAAATAGGTAATCGTGATGATTTAAATATGAAATTTCCGATTTTCCTTCTACGGATCGAAGAAACACGTGCTTTCGGGGCAATCCCATATGTTCCTCACGCTTCGGGAGTCCCAGAACCGCCAGGATAGTCGAATTTCCAAGATTTTCAAATTTCCGCGAACGTTCGCGAAGCTAGCGATCACGCCGTATGACGTCATACCTTCATGAAAGTCCTCCCTGAAGCGCTTTTTTTTAATCTTAGGCAACTATGGTCTGCCAAATTCATCCTATATATGGATTATTTACAAAAAGAAACTGGAATAACAGAGGATTAATGACAGTTTTTCATAGAGTTTTTATGCAAGTAATATAATATGGTGTTAAAAGATGGTTATGCACAGAAGAGGATTTATCGCAAACAGAGATCTGCAAAATTCTCAGACAACTATGTAGATTGGAAAAACTGTGTCGTACTTAAAAAAACAACTTTCTTTTTGTCCGAGCCTAAAGATAGATAACCATAATATTTTAATTTCATTCTGTCTGATTAAACCATCTTCAAAAACTTGCCATTGGTTTTTCACTGATATTTTAGGCACCGTAGGCTAACATACTAGGTGAAAACCACGCCATTAGGATCCATCGACTTTACATCTAAAGAAAATAAATTACTGACAGGTGTTGCTATCCAGACAATATACACGTTTAGGGGGAGATTCTCTTCTAACTTATGCGGGTAAGAAAGAGAAAGACCTTACACAATAATAAAAGCTGTCACATTTTTTTCCCAGTTCACTTTAGGGAAAACCAACGGGAAAATTTTACCTCTGTCTTTCTTCCAGTTTCTTAAGTTTTTCTCCCACAGAAATTGGCAGATAAACGAGGACTATTTTAATCTGCATTCACGGGACTTATTGGGAGGTTGACGGTCTGTGAGGGCAGGAGTTCCGTGATATTCATCTATGGGTAGCACGTTATCTGTGTGAACTGGCTAGAAACTGTTGATTATTTTTAACTGTGGTGTTCTTGGGTCAAATTTATTCATTTTCAGAAGACAAGATAAGTTTCAAGTCAGAATATTGATTTATTTTTTCTGTCTAACTTTTCTTTTTCTGTGCATCTTGTCAAGTTTGGCATGTATTTCTTTAGCTCTTCATATGGTTTCGCCACGCCTAAACCTCCTGTATCCGACTCTGAAGACTAATAGTATTAATATTTTGTCAATTTTAGTCGTTCTTCCTCTTACACTTTAAAATGTAACCGCATAGCATCTCATCGGATTTAAAGAGGAGCATGTGACATTCCTCGTCACTTGTCGAAATTTTCCCCTTTTCGACTTGGGTGGTATTTTTTGGCTTCCTCGAATTTTATTTGGCGGCGAGCCCTTATAAATTTTTTTTTTAATTTCATAAGCCTCATTTATTAGAGGCATTTTTCAGACATAGGTGTTTTTATGACACATCATGAACTATAAATATAGACTTGCCTCCGCTAAATTCAGTTCCTACATTACCACTGAAATTACCAACCTTTCAACTAGACAAAGGAACTAAATTTTGTTAACGCTACTTCACGTAGTTTTCCCAGCTTTAAATGACTTTAAAACTTTTTATAGTATTTTAAGGACATATTCATTTTTTCCATATGACGAAGGTCTAACAAATTTAAAAACATGAAACAATTTTTAAGCGCGTATTAATGGGTTTTGGGACTCTTAAGGTATCAATAAGGGAAAAAATTATATAAACTTTAACATTTTACAGTTCTTGTAAAATTTCCTCTAAATGTTAATTTTCTAGATCCATGTTTTATCTTTTTTAGAAAATATTTTTGGAAACATACCGTTGAGGAATATTTTTATACAAAAAGTCGATATTGATCCTTTATGTCAGTGAAAATTTTGATAATCATAGCT
The DNA here is from genome assembly GCA_907164885.2 of Dolomedes plantarius. NCBI lineage: Eukaryota > Metazoa > Arthropoda > Arachnida > Araneae > Dolomedidae > Dolomedes > Dolomedes plantarius. The sequence goes on from OU015493.1 coordinate 155,473,292, forward strand.
TGCGTGCAAAATTATTTCCAAAATAATAAACAAAATAAAAACTTTGATATATAAATACACTTTATAAAGATTTTATTAATCCCTAGATAAATTAATGTGTTTTAAAGCTGCTTTCTATTTTTATATTAGCTATCCCAACATTGTACAAAACATCTACAGTTCATGCCCCAATAAAACAATATATTTTTCGAAATGATCAAAATTTAGCTATAGGATTTATATATTAATGTGATAAAAATTGCCTAAAAATTGGGAGAAAAAATATATTGAATAGTTCATAAGATTTCCTGTGCACAATGCTAAAAAAATCACTTTTTGAGAAAAATGACTTTTAAGTTTTTTTCATATAAATATATTTAGATATTAGTCAAAACGCATTTTTGGCCATAACTCCGGAAATAATGGATATTTTTGCACGCGGTTTGAATTAAATGCTAAGAACATCTTCTGTTTATATATATATATATATATATTATATATATATATATATATATATATATATATATATATATATATATATATATATATATATATATATATATATATATATAGAGAGAGAGAGAGAGAGAGAGAGAGAGAGAGAGATAGTTTTAAAAGTCCTATGACCCTTAAATTGAGTTTTAAAAATATCTTTGAAACGGAGTTTAAAACTAACATTATTTTTTTACATCTTTCAGATTGTGTTCGGATCATTCAAATTATCTAAAATTCTTTCATTTTCTTTTATAGATGTAAACAAAATACCATGCCATAAATCCTTTGTTGAGAAAAATAAAATTTTCAATTTTCTTTACAAACACAGTGCAACTTTTCTAGCTGTCCACCCCTCTACACGGAATATATTTTTTCGGAACTATGACTGGCTTCCGTAGAGAAGTTTTACTGCATATTAATATGAATACATAATAAAAGTATTTAACAGAGCATAAAATAAACGCTTAATTTATAACATCAATATCACTATGCTCATTAGACCTTTTGATACATTTTACCGTAAAAACTTTTTGACATATATATACATATATATATACACATACACACATATACACTGCTGGCCACTGTAAATGCAACACCCTGAAGGAAACGTGCAAATAATATGAAATTTACAACATGCATTAGCGGAGGTGAGATATGCAAATGGTTAGAATTTCAGTGCAGACGCACATCACGCGCGCATGTGGCGCCACTTCAAAGCGCTATTTAAGGCTTGGAGATTTCGACAATTTCGAGTTCGGCAATTGTGTTTTTCTTGTGGTTTTTTCAAAAAAAAACGATCAATTATGCCTCATCGAAAACAGCGATCATCTTTTGATCAAGTATCCGAGTTCGTCAGAGGAAGGATAGTGGCCTACCGAGATTGTGGATTATCTTTCAGGGAAATCGGTAGTCGTGTTGGACGAAACCAAACAACTGTGATGCGGATATGTGATCGTTGGATGAAGGAGGGTATGACGGACCGGCGTGTTCGATCGCATCCACCTCAGCGCACCACTTCACGTGATGACAGGCAAATTGTGCGCATGGTAGTGACGGATCGCTCAGTCACATCACGAACCATAGCACAGCACATGCAGTCTGTAACGCATCATCCAGTGTCTGAGCGTACCATTCGACGCCGTTTACAGCAGAGTGGTCTGTCCGCAAGACGTCCATTTCTTTGTCTACCCTTGACGCAGAACCACAGACGTCTCCGCCTCCAATGGTGCGATGACAGAAGGATGTGGACGCAGAATGGAATGAAATTGTCTTTACTGACGAGTCACGCTTCTGTCTGCAACACCACGATGGTCGCATTCGAGTCTGGAGACACCGTGAAGAGAGGATGCTGAACAGCTGCGTTATGCACCGCCACACTGGTCCTGCACCGGGTATTATGGTATGGGGCGGTATTGGATATCACTCTCGCACACCTCTAGTACGCATTGCCGGTACTTTAAACAGCCAGCGCTACATCTCCGAGGTGTTGGAGCCAGTTGTCCTTCCTTACCTTCAGGGCTTGCCCACTACCATATTTCAACAGGATAATGCGCGACCACACGTGGCACGCATTGTCCAACGGTTCTTCGTCAATCGCCAGATTGAATTGCCTCCCTGGCCGCCTCGCTCTCCGGATCTTTCGCCGATAGAAAACATGTGGTCCATGGTTGCTCTACGATTGACCCAGATTCCATCCCCAGCTGCCACAGCAGATCAACTTTGGAAACGTGTGGAAGCTGCTTGGTCTTCTGTACCCCAAGCACTCATCCAAAGTCTCTTTGAATCAATGCCGAGGTGTGTGGCAGCGGTGATCTCCAGCAATGGCGGCTGCTCTGGCTACTGATTTTGGCAGGAACCACACTTCACAGAAGTCTATAAATTTAATCATTTGATACTTGGTCAACATGTTATCTACAAAATAAATTTTGGCGTGATATCTCTTGTCTTTCTTGGTGTTGCAATTTGGGTGGCCAGCAGTGTATATATATATATATATATACACGACCTCTTTTAGACTATGTTCAGAACAACGAAATTACTGCAAATTCTTTTGGTTTCATTTTATAGATGCAAATAAATTACAATCATAAATCCTTTAGAAAAGTAAAGTTTAAAATTTCTATTCAAATATATAAAAGCGAATATATGAAAAGATTATTTAACCGACCATGAAATGAACGCGCATTTACAAAATCAATACCAATATGCTCATTACTTATATTTTTCCCATAATTTTTATACTTTTTTTCCGTAATAAATAATCTTCATAAAGTCACGCTTGTTATAAATATCATGAGAAAAAAGTAGGATTTTTTTTTAAACTTCTGTAACAATTTAGCACCGAGGCGAAATTTATATCTGTAATTTAAAGTCATAAATTACGAATTTTTTTTCTAAGTTTCAAAGAAAAGGACTTTATTAAATGCGAATCTTCTTTCCTCTCGTGTTTCTGGGCTCCATTTTCAGCTATAAATATAGGACGGGACTGTCATGTTGCCTGTGGGAAAAATAAATAAGCTCCAAAATGACATGTGTTAATATTATGCCGGTAAAAATATGAAACTAAGATAGCATAAAAAGAACCCTTTCCGTCTCCTTATTTCTTATGACACAAGGAGAGAAAAAATTCTGGGATTGAATTATAGATTAAAGCAGCACAGTGGTAGAGTATAGAAATTGTTTTATCAGTATTAGCGCAAAAAGAATTTTTGCTGCAGTTTACAGCTCGAAGATGTATGTCGTTCGTTAGAATTTTTACAATCAAGCATTTTTTTCTCTTTTATTTTGATATTTTTATCATACCTAAAAGCAATCTCTCTCTCTTTCTCTCTCTTTCTCTCTCTATTGGGCACCACAATGATTGGTTTGGTTTCATTTGGAGCGCTACGGTCAACTTTTTGTTACACGAGGGCTAATTAGACCGGGACCTACAGTTTAAAAATAATTCGAACGGCTACAAACATCCATGCCAACTGTGGGACTCAAACGTCCAGGATCTAAACCGAATGCCAGTGCCTTAGCCATTCGGCCATCCCCTGAGCACAAGGATTGGAGTCCGACATCTGCGATGTTGCCACTACACATTAAATCGAGAAATGCCAAGGGCGACATTCGGTGGGTTCACACCCTCCTCTCACCCCTACGAACCATACGGATGGATACTCCAGATCGCAGATTAAACGTACTCATGTCTGGCTTAGACACAAGATCATTCACTGGTGCTTGTCCGGATTGGAACCTAGCGCAATCACTGCCAGATTCCAAAGCGCTAACTCTAGGCTCCAAAAGCATTCGCATGCTAAATAACATTCTATATATGCATTCTATATGCACTCGATATATTAATTCGTATAAATAAGTTCAATCTTTATCGTAAATTAAATACTCCTTTGTCAGAGGAAGTTAACCAATTAGTTAGATCATCATTTCATGAGAGTCTTCCCAATTTATCGGATCTCGCAGAAATCGGATAGAAGCTGCAGTCAGAGATTTAAATGTAAGAAAATATATTTTCAAGTGTACATTTCCGACAGTGTATTTGCATTGAGGTATGCATGATAATACAAAAGTGCTAATGGTATGAAATCTTATCAATTACAAAATTGACGAAATTATCCATAAGCTGTATATCAGAAAAAAATCTTAATTAGTGTCCAATAAGTTTTAAAAATTTATAATCACTAATATTAAGACATCAGTAATGATTTAACTAAAAACAGAAAAACAATCTGCTGAAACAAAATTATATCTAGCACTAAATAAGCAAAATTCATTGAAAATCTTCTATATTCTTTAACATTATTGCTTTATTTAGTTCATTATTTACTAAGAAAAACCTGACGACGCAAATCGTGTCAAATCAGCAAAACTATCGTTACGCATTATTAATACTGGTCATTTTTTTTTAATTCACTGTTCATTTAAAGCAGTATTCCGAACCCGTGGAAGTCTGCGGACCACTAAGCCAGAAATTAAACCATGTGGGGACCACCACCACTCCTCACCGACTTGAAGGGGGCAACCTTCAGGGGGGTATGGGGGGTATAGAATATACCTCAGGCAAAAGGGATACAGGATTAACGTACTTACATTCTAGCTTATCATATTCTAATAACAAAATAATTATGTCAAACTTTTAAGAAATTTTAATTCAACACCTGATAGTCATCGGATATATTCCGCCCATTTAGTTCAATGAACATTCAAAATCCCCATTCATTTGGCATTATTTTTTATATGTGGTGCTGGAGCGGACCATCATCTGGGAACCACTGATTTAAAGTGAAGAAAATCTGGTGACACAAAATCGTGAGCAACATAGTCGTGTGATTCACTTTTCTGGACCCATGCATTATTTCATGATAAACAAATGAAGAGCTTAAACAATGCAAAAAAAAAAAGCACAGGATTATGAAAAATGCTGCAATTTAAAAACTGCCGGAGCAATCACTCCCAAGCACACGGCCTCAATTTCTGTGAATTTATCGAAGAACTATCTGGGCGTGAAATTCTACTCTGCTAAATTGACAAGGGTTATAGTTGTACTGTCGAGATAGTGGTTAGGAGCTTTTAACCTGGCTTGTTTACAAAGCCATGAGGTGTTCTTGAACGTAGTTAGTCTTAAACTAGGCTTTTGCACCTAGTAATGTGTTTTGTGTTTGTGAAAAATAAATGTTTCAGTTTATAGAAAAGTAACATCCATCTTCTGCATGCGCATGTATCTGGTAAATTTAAACGAGGTGGAGATCAAACTGGGTTATGTGGTAACAAGCACTTCAATGTAACTGTGCTTATGAAACAAAAAGTAATAAGTTTGAATTGTAGGAAATAGCCTAGAACATATGTTCTACGTTTTTGCAGCGTTTCAACAATTGGAGATGTTTATTTAAACTATAATACAAATTAGAAATATTTACTATATCTTAACATTTTTATTAATGACATTCAGTAGAACGTAGTACAGCCTTATTTTACTTTAAATACAAGGAAACTGCACTAACGTTAAAAATCAGCCTCATAAACTATATTTAACATATCAGCGGATGAATTAAATTAGCATTTTTCTATAAGACTTATTCAAATGCTTGTAATCCTGATATTAAAAATATTTAAGCCGCAATATTTTGTTATATCTAATTAGTTTAATTATGGCAGTATAAATTATTCCAAAATCTCTCGTATATCACATGATTCATGCATAAATCGAAATTCGAGAATAAAACCTTTTCACTTAAAGTGGAACGACTAAACTTATTTTTCAAAATTTAGTTTAGAACTGGTCGTTCCGAAGAAGATCTGTATTCGATAGTTTTTAAAACTAGGGTTTGTTCTAGGACTATATAAATGGAAATTAGATAATGAAACATATGAAAAACTTTAAGTACATAAGTGCTGCAAGAAAGTATCCCGAAATATATATACTTTGGATACATTAAATATTTTCTATGTCCCTGTTATTTAGATCAGTTTGTTATTTACCCTGTTATTTAGATTAGTTTAAAAGTCAAAACTGGCTTCTTTTGAAGAAGCCCAAAAGAAATCAACTGACTACTGCTAACAGTTATCCGGAATGGGAGAAGAAAATGCTACGTCTTCAAACAACAGAAAAATCGTGCGATGAGTTGCGAATTGAAAAAAAAAAGAAAAAGATGATAGAAAATAAGAAAATTTCGAAAGATTCGAAAAGATCATATAACTAATTTCATATATTCAAATAGCATATTGTTTGTGTATAAAGAACGTTACATAGAAAATAAATAAAGGGAAAAAAACCTTATCGTAGGTGCTACAACAAAACATAAAAGACATAAAAAAATCAAAAAACTAGGAACTGCAAGCATTTACTAGTTACTTGTACGTAAGGAAACTAGACATCGTAACTAATCATAATGCATATTTTATCATTTCCTGTCTATCAGAAATTTGTAACACAAATTGAGGAAGACACGTTGCTTTCTTCTGCAGAATGGTTCGGATGGAAATTTCCGAGATTAAAAGGTTTTAATTCCACGTATGGAATCCAGATGTTCTTCAAAGTCCTCGTGTTCTTTGCATCGATCGGAAGACCTCAGAGGGGTGAAATTTGAATCCGTGACTGATGGATATACACTGTCATGTTAAACGTGCAATCCATGCGATATACGGAGATGCGTAGTTTTGTAATTTAGTTGTCTCCCTCCTTACAAAGTGATTGATACATCGCTGCCATTTTTAAAAGATGATTAAGTTTTTGTCGTTAAGTTTTTATGCTGTGTACTAACCCTATTGGATTCGCTCACCTCAATGTTAACCTATGGAGAAAATTTGTCCAAAGATTGCCGAGTTGGATTGAATGATATATATTTTTTTATTTGTACTCCGTAATAGAGAGAGGAATTTTACACATTGGACCATTTTTCGTTTTAAAAAAATGAAAATAATATTTTAAATTTTAAATTATTCGGGGGGAAATGCGGCATAGTGTGTTTTAAAAGCTTATAAATTCGTTTGTTGAACGAAATATATAAAATGAATCATATTGCAAGGAGCAGAAAAGTTCAGGCTAACTGAAAATACCATTTTAATTGGATTATCAGCATTTATATAGACAGACACATTTTCTCCATAGGTTAACATTGAGGTGAGTGAATCCAATATGGTTAGTAGACAGCAGCCTTAAATCCTGAATTCATGCAATCCATTCATTAGAGAATAAATGGAAAGTTGACCATCAAAATAATTCATAAACCATTTTTTTGGTAGCTTTCTTATAGCATTATTTTTGAAATGATATTTTTTTAATTTTTTTAATCATAATGCGAAATAAACCCAAAATCGGATGCAAAAGTTAAAATAATCAAGATAAACATTACGTTGTTAACAGCACAAAAACATCTAAAACGTCAATATCACTCAAACTAATGTACAAACTATTTCTGGGGGCAATAAAAACTAAAGGCCATAAAAATCAAATTTTCTCACGCGTACACGAAACTGTCCCAAAAAGTTTTAGGCATTCATGTTAAGAAGCATTTCGTTTTTATCGCAAATTCTAGTATGTCAAGATTGGCAACAAATATCAGACTTATTTATCAAAATTTCCTTTTTCTATGTAAATTACTATGCAACGTTATGCTCTCAGTGCATGAAACTGACTTATGATTAATTCATTTATATCGGAGAAAAGGTCCGCTTTAAACATAATATATGTGCATAAAAAATTTCTTCTTAAATTCTTTTCCGTAATAGTTATTGACGAAACATGTTCTTACCCTATTAGTTAAAAGACACAGCACGTTTTTTCGCAGTGAAACGAATCATAAATCATTGTTTTTAAATTTTTAGTCGAATTGAGTATGAGTAATAATCTATATTTTTTTAAAAATAGTTTTTGTGGTTTCTTAGAGGGATTTATATTACCTCAAAAAGTTCAGAACATGATTATAATACCTAAGTATGTGAGCTACATTTGAACAACTTTATAAAAATTTCTCTGTTCTGTTACGGAATAGTTTTAAATTCCTTTTTTTGACATGCTTTAAAATAGTTTAAAAAGTGAAAAAATATAATTCCTTTACCTTGTAATGGATTTCAATAATTAAATAGGCGAGTCTTCAATCACATGTTTGATACAAAAGAGAACTAACTGTAAGCAATAAATCAATTGCATCTCGGCAATAAATGTCATGTATTTTTTAAAGTATTTTTTTCAGACATAGTAACTTTATTTATTAATGCTTAAATATTTAATATTATCTATAAAATAACAGTATAGTTACAAAACAATGCTATTTTATCAGGGTTTGTTATATACTTATCTTTTTTTATAGTATAGATACATTTATTGATGTTTTAAAAATGTCTCTTGATGAAATTATCCACATCGTTTGACAAATTGTCTTTCATGTAACTAAACTTTCAATGATTAAATTTTGTTTTCAAAATTTTTTGTGTTCCGTTTTTATTGCAAAATGATAATGAAATAAATAGGATTTTTTTTAACTTAATAATTTTTTTAAATGAAATGGGTCTCTTTCATTTTGCATACAATTTTATATGTGATTAAAATCTTAAAATTAGATTAAAATAACATTTTAAATTTGAATGTATGTAGTAAATAATTTTAAAATTCATAAGTCTTTAAACTTCATTTATTAACATAGTGCTTGCTGAAGCATTTTTGGAATAATAAACCCTCACATGCCCACTTTATGATAACGTTTCTTTTAATTTTTTTTTTGTATGTAAACTTTGATTTTATTTTATCAACAAATAAATTCATTTTTGGCCCCAAACGACATATTCACATATGACTTCTGAACGTCGTCATTATGCTTCTGTACTAAAAATCTATCACTTACCTGTCCGAGCACTTTCAGATATGACTGATATCTTCTTGGGCATAGGAGCTTATATATGTGTTTTGTGTAGTAAATAGTCACATATTGTTAAACATCTTAAGCGATAGTTAGACTTTAAAAATTATGTTTTTCATTTATAAGATTGGTTGGTATATATCCAGGTGAAACTGCAATGACAGAGGCATAAATTCAAGCTATAGCAGAAAACTCTTCCCGTGATCCCAATCACAGTATAAAAGATCCATACTCTAAGCCAGTAAACGATTCAGCGATAACAGTGTAGATCAGACCTGCATAACTTGAAATGTGATGAAGGCCATATTACTTTATGGAAAACTGCTGCAGGCCTTAAGGAAACAGGATAGACCAGAAAGCGAAAAATATTTTGTCTAATAAAAATAAATTACCGATTATTTTGAATATTAAGTAAATATTAATTTTACCTGCGTATAAATTCCTTTCATTTTACAAATCTAAAAATAATATAACGTACTTGTAGTTTTACAATATTATGCTTCATCACCAACGGCTTCGCGGGCCACAAACTGAGAGCTGGGGGAGCTGCATGTGACCTGCAGGCTGTATGTTGTACAGGCTTGGTGTAGTTTATACGACAGAAAAATATGAAAAAAATCTCATAAGTCATATACATCCTTTATTTACGAGAAAGTGAATAATATCGGACTTATGATTAATATTAGGTTTGAAAAGATCTACTGGTATACAGATACTTATTTTGATTCATAACTGTTTTTATTTGATACAGATGTGTAAGAACACATAAGATGTACTTTTTCCCGTTTTAATGCTATGCACATACAAAGTTATCACCGCAGTTTTTTTATATTTTCCTTATCGTGCATCACTAAAGAGAAGTAACGATCAAACTTTCTTCAAAGTTCTTCGCCATGAAACTAACATTTGTTCTAGAAGTGTGTATTAATAATCCTAAAAAATATAATATATAAGATAGTATACATTTGTGACTTATCAGTTGAGATAACTTCTTTCCAAGGTCAGAAATAAGAACTAAATTGCGTTATCGCAAGCTGCTGAGAACTTGGAAAAATAAAGAATGTATAACTTAGGTAAACTTCTTGTTTTATTAGGCTGTGCATGGTAGTAGTTCAGTTTCCTTCCTTTAAATGCTTTTAAAAAATCAGTTGTAAAGAAATATGAAAAAAACATTGTATCACTATCTATGTAAATCAGATTAAAATTAACTCCCGAAATAAATTTATGGAATAAATGTAGGCCTGTATATCTATTTAACTTAATATTTTATGGAAAGTGCAGTAGATTTTGTACGTTTTTATGTTTCACATGTAATAGAAACATCTTATAACAAAAATAATAAAAGTTTAATTAGAGGAACAGACATATACGACTACACACTCAAGTCAAAGAACTTCTTTCTACAAAATAAATTCGACGTAACTTATGACTTTTTACTTGTCAGACAGGAATATATATATATATATATATATATATATATATATATATATATATATATACTCGTCAAAAGTGAAATTGCAACACCTTGAAGGAATGCTCGTAGTGATGTGAAAATAATAGGATTGGTAGAGGTGAGACACAAATGCAGATGATTAAAAAAAAACAAAGGTATGAAAAATTTAACTGTTTATGTAGTATCTAATGTGGCCACAACGGGCAGCTATACAGGCCTCTAAACGGTGAGGCATACTGTCTACGAGGCTATTAATGGTCTCCTGAGATGTTCCTTGCCAAGCCAAGTCCAGTGCAGCTCTCAGTTCCTGTACGGCATGCGGCTGCGATGCCCTGTGCACCGCACGTCCGATGGCAACCCACACATGCAAGATGGGAGAGAGATCGAGTGAGGCTTCCGGCCAGAAAAGGATA
>OU015493.1:155486488-155537091 GCA_907164885.2 Dolomedes plantarius
CCCGCACGTCATACTCAGACTTTTATGTAAATCAGGCTATCAATAAAACACCTGGCTGAAAATGGATCCGTCAGTCGAAGCCGGCAGAATGCTTTCTTTACCAGATCGAGCGTTGGTAGTTAAGCTTTTCTACAAGAATGGTGAATACACAACTGTTGCTGTGCGAATGTTTCGCACGGAGAACCGACTGAAGGCGCAAAAAAGCACTATTTCATTGAAAGGGATACTGAATTTACAGTACGACGTTTTGAGGAAAAGGGGAGTTTCGAGGATCGTCCACGAAGTGGAAGACCATCCTTGAGCGCGGACTGCGTCCATGTTGTACAAAGTGTCATGGAAGATTTGGCAGCCGAGACGCGTTAGTGAAGCGCCTCAACTTGCGGATTACCTTGTGCTGGTGGTAATGGTGAACATCTGTTACTTTAAAAGGAAAGCACAGTCTCATGTTATTGTGATCTGTTTCATTTTCTGTTTGTGTTTGCCTGATTTCCAAAAAAACATCTCAGTATGACGTGTCAGCTTCCTTTCGGTTGCGCGCTTTTTTTTTCCTGGAATAAAATCCAATGTCAGTCTGATCCTATTGGTGCAAACAGAATGTTTTTCCGAGCATTACTTCTTTTATTATGATTTTTTGAACTTTGCATGAATTTATGACGCACCTGGTATTTATATATATATATATATATATATATATATATATATATATATATATATATATATATACATATACATATACGAGAGAGATAGAGGGATAGAGAGAGAGAGTAAAAATTATCTGTAAAACTTATCTAGCCGACAATCCTTATTCGACGGCCACCCCTCTAAACGACCATATTTTGCTCAGATCGGATTAAAGACTCGATACAACCGATGATATGAAAGAAAACTCTTTTCGGCGGCCACTCCTCAAAATGGCCACTTTTTTTAAACGACTACTAATCGTCGTAGAGAAGTTTATATATATATGTAATAAATTAAATATTAGGCCCTCCATTCTATCAGTTAAATTCCCTTTCCTGAATCCAATCCCCAGTAACATTACTTTAACGCTTTAAAAACCCATAGCAACAGGACTTCCCATAAAACAGCAAACGTTGCATTTCTACACGTGTATACGTCCCGAGAAAGGCGTGAGTTCGCATCGCCAGCCCGAAATTCCGCTGACATTTCAAAACAACAGCCACATGTACCTCGCTTCTAGTGCGTAAGGTTGAAAGGTGATATTGCACTTCGCTCCGAGCATCTGAAATGAAAGGACGTATGTGACTATCGCTCCTAATAAAACGATTCCACCCGACTGCTTCAAAATTTTAATTCCTTTCAGGCTGAGTCTAGCTCCAGCCATGTAAATTTGAGCTAGTTTTCCTTTTCAGGTTGCATTTTAAGAACGAGATGTAATGATTATATTACATAGAGCCGAAAGCGATTTTTCATGTGCGTATCAACCTCAACGGACTTCGAATCCATTGCCTTGGACTATGTGTGTGCGCGTGAAATACCGACCTTGAGAGAAGCGCAATAGGAGTTCGCCACTTGAAAATGAAATGACCTAGTTTTGATTTCCCTTTTCGAAAATGACATCGAAAGATTTAAATAAAAAATTGGCTGATCATCGTGACTCTGACCAACCTGAAGAAAAACAAGGGGATAATTCTGGAGTTTACGACAAACAATTATTGGAAAACAGTGCTATATCTTCACCAAATCAATTAAGTAATCATCCGAAATTTAATCCTTGTGGAATGGTCAAAATTAATAACTGGTTGAAATTCTTCGAGAAAAAGACTATTGAATTGACGGAAGAAGAAAAACTACAAATATTTTCGGATTTTCTATCGGACGAGGCTTTGGAATTTTACATCGAAAACCTAATAGAATCCCAAAAGTGGGATGAAGTTAAAATAAAAATCAGTGACTATTTCTCAGAAGAAAAACAGTTTTCATTCGAAGATTTCAGCAGGTTGAGCCTTTCTGGAAGTCAAAATATAAATGATTATTTTAAAAAGAAAATTAATAGCGGTAAAGCATTAAAACTTGAAGAAGAAATTATAATTCAAGGTCTCACAGACGGATTGCCGACAAGATACAGGGATTTATTTTTAATAAGTAACGTTGGTACAACTACTGAGTGGATTTCCCTTGCGAGGAAAATGATCAACAGCTACGAAGATAGGAGGAAAGATCACCATAATAGAGACATGCACAATCAACAATCTGGTTTTCGCAGACCGTTCGATCGGCGAGATGACTATGACAGATTCCCACAACACGAGTCACCTAGATTCCGGCACCAACAACCGCGACCATGGCATAGATGGCCCCAGAATTTTCGAGAAGAGGAACGTCCTAGGACTCGGTTCCAGTCTCCACAACATGCAAACAACTATAACAGCAACATGACAGAACAGCGACAATGACGGATGTTCACCGTACACCTAAAAATCGGTACTGAACTGATTATCGGCCTGATAGATACAGGTAGCACCATTAACATTATTTCTCGAACTGTATATGATAAAATTAAATATTATGTGAAAATTCTTCCATCGGACAATTCACAGGTCAGTACCCTCTCAGGTAAAATAAAAACTGATAAAATAATTTCTACAAAGTGCCGAATCGGTAAGTTGAATAGATTTGTTAATTTTTATGTTATTGAAACAAATTTAAAGTATGCAATTCTATCGTCGGAAATTATTAGTCTATTTAAAATTAATTTGGATTTTAAAAATTTTTGTGTTTACCAAGGAAAAAATAATATTTCATCTACTTTGTCTTTGGAAAATGTTACTAATAATTGCTATATATTTTTAACATTTGATAATCCTAATGTGCCACATACTTGTTCTCATAATACTATAAATCTTGATACTAAATATAATAGAAATTGTGATACTCGTTTTTATAAAATTGAAAATGAAAATAATGTTGCTGATGATGAAAGTGTTCAATTGAACAAAATATTGAATTAGTATAATAATATTTTCGCGAAAAATAAATATGATGTTGTATGTATACGTCTTGAACCACAAAGAGTAATTTTGAATTCTGAACTACCAATTTCCCTTCGTCCATACAGGGCGTCGCCAAAAGATAATGCCGAAATTAAGAAACAAATAGACGAGCTTTTAGCTGCAGGTTTAATAAAAACATCTCATTCACCCTATGCTTCACCAATTACGTTGGCTTACAAGAAAGATGAAAATTCAAAATCCAGAATGTGTATCGATTACCGAAAGCTAAATAGTATTACAAAAACGGACTCGGAACCAATTCCCCGAATCGACGCAGTTTTAGATCAACTAACCAATGCTAAGATTTTCTCCACCCTTGATCTCGCGAGTGGCTACTGGCATATTAAACTAAATGAAAAAGATACAGAAAAATTTGCTTTCACCTCAAACTTTGGCTTATATGAATGGAAAAGATTACCTTTTGGCTGGAAAAAACGCTCCTGCCATATTCCAAAGAACACTCAGACAAATTTTAAATAAATACCAAATTAAATTTGCGCTCAACTATTTTGACGATATAATTATGTTTTCAGACTCTTTCGAAGAACACTTAGAGCATTTAAAAACTATTTTCTCGATTTGTGAAAAAGAAAACATAAAATTGAAATTTTCAAAATGCCAATTTGCCCAAACAAAAATAAAATTTTGGGGATATGAAGTGGAAAAGGGATGTTATCACCCGAGTAACGCTAATATAGAAATTATTAAGAAACTTCAACCTCCCAGGAATGTTAAAGACTTACAAAGATTTTTAGGTAGCGTAAATGTTTATAATAAATTCATTCCCAACTATGCTAAATTAAGAGTACCATTGAATAAATTATTGAAGAAAGACACTAAATTTGAATGGACAGATGATTGCCAGAAAGCTTTTCAGGATTTAAAAGACGCTCTAATATCTAAACCTGTTTTATCTATTTATAACCCAAATTACCCATGCCATATTTTCGTGGATGCGTCTGGACAAGCGGTAGGCGCAATTTTAAAACAACAACACCCTGATGGAAGTTTGCATCCCATAGCCTATCATTCTCGAAAACTTAGAACCCATGAACAAAAGTATGCCATTACCGAGCTGGAATGCTTGTCAATTATTGATACTGTTGACAAATATTATTGTTATTTACATGGGACTCATTTTACCGTTCATACGGATCATGCTGCACTTGTCTGGTTAAAAAGTATTAAACACCCAACTGGACGATTATTCCGATGGTCACTTAAACTGTCCATGTACGATTTTGACATTAAATATAAAAAAGGTTCTACAAATTATGAAGCCGATATGTTAACTAGAAACCCAATTTCTCACCATGTAACTTTACGTGAACGTGACCCATTGTTGACATTGCAAGAAATCGAGCATCATAAAAATTTAGATAATGTAAACGGTAAGAAGTTTAAAAAAGTTAATAATGTATGGACAATTAAAAAACAAGGTTTAATGAAAATTGTTGTGCCCTTCTCTTTACGTTTAAAATTATTAGAAAAAGCCCATGTTAATTATGGACATTTAGGAGTTTCGGCAATGTTAAATCTGATATCCCCTCAATATTATTGGATTGGAATAACTAAAGATGTGAGTAACTATGTGAAACATTGTGAAGTATGTCAACTAAATAAAAAGTCTAGACAAAAAAGATTTGGTCTCTTACAAATGTTACCCCCTACCAGTGAACCCTTTGAAATTCTTGCCATAGACACTGTTGGTGGTTTAAATTATTATGGGTCTACAAAGAAATATTTACACATAGTTATAGATCATGCCACGAGGTATATATGGACCTTTGCTTCTAAAAATGAAAATACAGATACTTATATTAATTGTTTAACACAAATTTTTCAACACCGAGTACCTAAGAAAATTTTAAGTGATAGAAATAGTGCTTTTACTTCCTCCAAATTTAAACATTTTTTGAGAAACAATAATATTACACAATTGCTAACTACTTCGCATAGACCACAAACAAACGGAAAGAATGAAAGAGTAAATCAGACAATGATTACTAGACTTAAATGTAAGTTAAATTCACACCCTGGTAAAGTCTCCTGGACAAAATTATTACGTGAAATAACGAATGAATATAACGACACACCCCATACCATAACAAAATTTCCCCCTTCTTATTTAATGCATGGAAAACCACCCTACAAAAATTTACTTGATGATAAAGACATGTACCCACCAATTGAAGAAGCTAGGAAGATTGCTAAACAGAGAACTATAAGAAATCATTAAGTAAATAACGAAAGATATGACACTCGTTTTGAGGAATCTAAATTTAAGGTAGGTGATATAGTAATGTACGAAGAGTTTCGTTACCCAAATACTCCTAAACTTACTCCCCCTTATTCTGGTCCATATAAAATTTTGAAACAAATTTCTAGAGTAAATTTTGAAATTAACAGACATAATTTCCTCACTAAGAAAACCTCGGAAATTGTACACTGTACCAGATTAAGACCTTTCAACCCTGCAGATAATTTTCGATTAGCAACTAGAAAAAGTAAAATTCTTATTTTAATAACAGTAAACCCCAAAACGCCCAAGATCCCAAGTAAAAATTAATTAATAGTGTTAGAAAAAAAAACCCTAACTGTGATGATTAAGACTACCCAACTGTGACTCAAATAACTACCTGACTATGACTCCGATAATCCAATGAAGATTGCTGTTGATGCATGATGAAGATAACCTAACTTTGATGGATTTAGATGCCTACCTAAATTTCGTAGTTATTCATATTTAGAGAATTTTTGATGCTAGTTTGCCTTCCACAAATTACCATCTGAATTATTTTAAAAGAATATTTATTAAAAAGAAAATGTTGATGTGCTAAGTTAAAGAAAAATTTTGTCAATGTTAGGGCTAACATGACATGTCACAGGTTACCCCTAATTTTGCCAAGTAAGTTGATGATCTGAGTTGTTATTTTTGTTGACACCGGAGAAACCTTTTGCCAGCACAAGGGGTAGTTCCTCCCGCAGAGGGATGAGCCTCTTGCTGTCTTTGCATCACAGCACCCTCGTGATCACTAACAATCTTTCACGTTGCACATCACAGAGGATAGCCCATTTCACCTCCAGGTTTGTCACTGATGTCATGATTGGTACCAATGATTTTAGAATTTGAATATTTTGAATTGAAACTAGTGACGATGTTAAAGCACATAATGTTTTTGAAAATTACCTAATGTGAAAATGATGCCCATTTACTTAATTAAAGTTTTATAACAGGTTGTTTTGAATTGTTTAATTTATGATCTTATGTATTGTTAAAAAACTTCACAGGTATCTAAATCTATGCTGTAATTGAAGTGAAACTTTCAGAATAATATAAGAAATCAATTTTGTAATAATATTGTCTAAAATAATGTTGTTTTGAACTTGAACTTATTGAAATATCTTCTGAATTATATATTGTGAATTATTTTAAAATTTATGTAAGTATTCGAGATTAGGAATACGAAAAATGGAGATCGATGTATAATTAGTGTAAACGATGAAGTTTTGAAATCATGTGTAAAATGTAAACACTGAATATAAACCACATACAATAAGGACTTATTTGATAAACAATGTATAACGACTTGAATTTAAACTGAGCATAAGGACTCCAAGAATTATACGTTATTTTAGGACTCATTATTGAATGAAGAACTTTGATTTAATTAAAAAGTTATTTAGATTATATTAGCCAATAATATTTCAGTTATTTGAATTTCATTGCACATTGTATAATAATTATAAACTTATTGCATACTATGTTAATTCCATATATTTTGAATGTTCATTATAAATTTCATTGTATATTCCTTTAATTTCATATATTTTGTGTAATGGTGCAACGAAGTCATAAGAGTGAGTTTAGTATTATAGTAAAGATTCAGGAGATTTAACTTTGGATTTGTTTCGGTGAAGTTAATTTATGACGGGTTATGGACAAAGCTCTTGACTCAGTATCCTTGATGTGTTCTAATTCTCACCCACCTTGCTGTTTATCGTGACTTCTTTCCACCAATGTTGCATTCAGAGACATGTAATTGTATAATGTAGTTAATTTTGATTATATTTGATTGTAATTGTACTCACTTTATTATATAAGAGTTCATCTGTATTGTGTTGTGAAAATGTCACCTTTCAACGTGACGATTTTCCCTTTTTCGGGGGGGGATTTGTAATAAATTAAATATTAGGCCCTCCATTCTATCAGTTAAATTCCCTTTCCTGAATCCAATCCGCAGTAACATTACTTTAACGCTTTATAAACCCATAGCAACAGGACTTCCCATAAAACAGCAAACGTTGCATTTGTACACGTGTATACGTCCCGAGAAAGGCGTGAGTTCGCATCGCCAGCCCGAAATTCCGCTGACATTTCAAAACAACAGCCACATGTACCTCGCTTCTAGCGCGTAAGGTTGAAAGGTGATATTGCACTTCGCTCCGAACATCTGAAATGAAAGGACGTATGTTACTATCGCTCCTAATAAAACGATTCCACCCGACTGCTTCAAAATTTTATTTCCTTTCAGGCTGAGGCTAGCTCCAGCCATGTAAATTTGAGCTAGTTTTCCTTTTCAGGTTGCATTTTAAGAACGAGATGTAATGATTATATTACATATATATATATTATATATATATATATATATATATATATATATATATATATATATATATATATATATATATATATATATATATATATATATATATATATATGTCAGATCCGGGAGTATAAGCCAATTCCAAATGTAATGTCCAGGGGTATTTTAGATAACTAAACGTTAATTTACCTAATATTTATTAAAGATTAGAAAGATTAGGGACTAATAGAAGATTAGGGACTAAAGATTAGGGACTAATATTTATTAAAGATTAGAAATGTCGGCACATCACATGAAACTACAATATAACATAAATCATAAACTCGCCCAGTATTTAATACTGATATAGTTCTAGGTTTCGTATACGGCCCGCTATGTTCGCATACGCCGGCTTCCACTCGCCGAATGTCCAGATGTGTGGACGTTCACCCTGGTCGCTGCATACAGCGCCTGCTGGTGGATTTTCCACTCTACATCGCTCGGCCATCAGACCTGCAGAGTCCTAGCTGCACGGGAACAAATCTGAAAAAAAAGAATAAAACAGCGGGAGAGAGAGGGTATTTATCCTTAATAATTTTTTTTTTTTGTTTAATTGACGGTAGTCAACACATAGGCTCATTGTTCCATCTTTCTTTCTACAAATTACAACTGGTGATGAATAATTTGATACGCTTTCTTTTATAATACCTTGTCTCAACCACTCGTTGATTTGGCTTTCAACTTCTCTTTTTTCTATCAGCGGTAGACGTCTATTACGAATCGAAACTGGTTCCTAGTCCGTTAAAATTATTTTCATTTTTAAATTTGTTGTCTGTTTTAATCGGGTTGTAATCGGAAATTAACTTATTTAATTCATCTTTAATCTCGGCGTTCGAAATATGACTCAAATCGTAATTACAGTCCCCGGTCAGCGATAAATTAACTAAAAAAGATTCAAAACCTTTTTCGCTTCCGTTTTCTAAACAACTGTGGTTATCGCTTAATCCAGTTTGTTTTTCTCGAATATTCGTTTCAGGGCAACGCAAAATCTCACGCTCAGAAGTATGAATCACTGAGTGATCACTCTGTTCAACAGACATCGGATGTTTAGAGATTGCTTCTTTCAATGCGTGTAAAACTTTAGGAGGAATAATAAATGGTACGTGTAATTTATCTGTGACAGCACAATTTACATTAGAAGGATTTTCTGAATCTTCCAGCCACACAGAAATAGTCGCGGTATCAGCAATTATTTTTTTCTCCAAACGCTGAAGTTAGTTCGATTTTCCCGTCACACTTGATTGAGACGTTTGGGATGTAATTCGGATTTAAAACATAAATTTCACTTCCTGAATCAATTAATGCTTTAATTATATTTCCATATACGTTAATAATCACACATTCAAGAGACTGTGAAGAGGGGATTTTAACTTTAGCTACCAATATATTTTCAGTTTTTTCACTTTGTTTCGAGGGAATAGATTGTCTTTCGGTTTGGTTTTTGATTCGATTAGTGCAATATTTTGCAAGATGGTTAAAACTTCCACACGTGTAGCATTATTTGGACGGATATCTATATTTAAATGAATTATTTCTCATAGGGGGTGGAGTGTATTTAGCCTCTTTGGGAAATTTCTGAAATTTATTAGCGTTTTCCTGTGTCTGAAAATTTACTTCACTAAAAGATCTACCTCTATTTACAAAGTATATGTCAATTTCCTTTCCTAAAGATTGCGGATCTACGTATTTTTCACCGAACTTAATATTGATGTATGATGACACTTCTTTATCCAAAGTTTGAAAAACTTATCGGATACGATTAATTGACACAACGCTTCAAAATCATTAACTTTACGCAAACTACAATAATATTGAAAATTAGCCCACAATCTTGACACGAATTGAGTATGCGTTTCATTGATTTCTCTTCTGGCTTTCCGAAAATTATTTAAGCATTCTTGCGCAGTAGGTTGGAATTCTTTGCATATTAACGACTTAACGGTATTGTAACATTTAATATCATCTTCACTTATGTAAAACAATATGTTTTTCGCTTTATCATCGAGAAGGTTGATCAAAATTTCTGCTTTATACTCTTCTGGTACGTTTTTAGTTTTAAAGGCCCTTTCTAAAGTTCATAAAAACAAATTAAAGTTTTCTCGTTTTTCTGGAATAGAAATTGTTAAAGTACGTATACTGTGAATCAATTTTTCTAGGTTACATGAACTAGATACTATGTCACTACTCGAACCAGCGATTTCATTTTGATCTGCCCTTTCATTCCTAACTTTCTCTAATTCAACCCGTTTTTCTAATTGGGCAAGTTTAATTTTCTCTAATTCAATTTTTTGGTTTTCTAGAGCTAACTGCTTTTCCCTCGCTCTACTTTCGTTTTCGATTTTCGATTGTCTGTCCTCAATTATGGACGTTAGTAAGTATGCAGCATGTTCGGGGTCATCTTTAAATGCTTTACATCCTTCAATTATATCCTTTAATTGTACCACTGTCAACCCAGCAGGTGGTGTTTCCTCAATTTCACTTAGTAAATTGACTAAAACTTCTTTCTTTGAATTTTTATACATTTTTATCAATCATTTATATTCGCTAGCAGGTAAATACAAATCGAAATTCTCCT
Source organism: Dolomedes plantarius (assembly GCA_907164885.2). NCBI lineage: Eukaryota > Metazoa > Arthropoda > Arachnida > Araneae > Dolomedidae > Dolomedes > Dolomedes plantarius. The sequence continues at coordinate 155,496,724 of OU015493.1, forward strand.
ACCTGTTTTCACTTGAGCTGGAGTCAGTCCTGGTTCAAAATCGGAATGAATATCCACATAAAGTTCATTATGGCCAAGGGTTGATCACGGCCAGACCCCCACTGTCAGATCCGGGAGTATAAGCCAATTCCAAATGTAATGTCCAGGGGTATTTTAGATAACTAAACGTTAATTTACCGACTAATATTTATTAAAGATTAGAAATGTCGGCACATCACATGAAACTACAATATAACATAAATCATAAACTCGTCCAGTATTTAATACTGATATAGTTCTAGCTTTCGTATACGGCCCGCTATGTCCGAATACGCCGGCTTCCACTCGCCGAATGTCCAGATGTGTGGACGTTCACCCTGGTTGCTGCGTACAGCGCCCACTGGTGGATTTTCCACTCTACATATATATATATATATATATATATGTGTGTGTATGTGTGTGTGTGTGTGTGTGTGTGTGTGTATACAGCTTTTCAATTTATTTTTTTACACTATATTGGGACACACATTTTTATCGGTATTTTCCGTTACAGAAATTCACGAATAAATTTAATAAGATCAATTGTTAGAATCTTTGACCAATAGATAGTCCTATCAAAAGAACTTTTTCTAAAAGCAAAACAGCCATCCTTATTTATAAATCTCTAATTCTCATAAACACTTTTATATGAAAGCTAATCATAACACCACCTATATTTCAAATACATTTTACTCGTAATGAAAAATATATTTCAGACTGTTTACGGGGATAGTTTTCTTTTAAGCATCGATTGAGTACCAAGAGACAGCCCAATATTGCTGAGGTTTTAATGATAGAATGTACCGTGATACTGGTAAATGTAAGCGAAAAATCAAGGAAAATCAATCCGGTAATTTTCCAGATAAAGCCATTAATAATAATAATCTATTAAAATGCTGAGAGTATGAATGATGTAACAGCACGGAAAATTAATCCAGTTTCCAAAAACATATTTTATTTTTTTATCATCATAATATGTCTACCAATGTTGTGTATTTATTATTCAGGAAATTATCGTATAAATTTCTCTCTTAGACTGGAAAGCTGTTGTGTGGAATTTTAATGAGGACTTAAAAAGTTTCAAAACAAATCATAGAAAAAAGGGTTTGTTAGCTGGAGAAAAAAACTATAATGTAATTTAGGAAAATTCTGATTCTCTGAGGCTACGTAACGCAATTACTTTTCTTTTCGTTTCAGTCGTGAAAATTTGTTTAATGGTTAATATCGTTTTTGAAATACATCCGGGAGTAACCCCCGCTTCTCTTTGCAAGGATAGATGCAATTTAATATTTTTGTTACGCATGTGTGTATGTGAACAATTTTCATCAGTTACTGTGTTGTTTAGTTCAACGATGCATCGCAATTTGTTATTTACGCGTTACCCGGAATAAATAAGTTTGTCTGAAATTCCAAACGGAAAAAATCTTGCATAAACAAAATTTCTTTTCTTCCTTTTTAAGCACCCAAGTTTTTATGCACATGTGCAGTAATATATCCCAATTTTGGAATAGTTTTTTTTTTTCGTGTTAGAAAATTACACCGTTAACACGAAAACGTATTAACACTACACCTGTTACGAAACGCATGACCTACCTGTAAAAATCAACATCTAATTTTTTTGTGTAGAGGTAGACAAAATGTAATGGTAGAATATAAATATTTATTCATACTCAAAGTATAACAATTTATCCAACCAATACTTGAGCAAAATCTATTCTCAGTATCGTATGTAAAAGATAGAAGAAGTTCTGTATGTTGATTAACTCAGCCTCTGATGCGTATTTCGGTATCAATGAGTAGCATGCATGCCTATTCGCTAATTGTCTCTTAATGATTAAAAGCTACTACAAAATCCAACAACGTCGACTAGTTGGTGTGATATAGGAATGTGAATCTTTAATGTGGAGTTTACGTTTTTAATATTTCTTTAGCGATTTAAATAAGGGTTTTTAAATCCTCTTTAAATGCTTGTTTAAATTAATGGTAAAAAGCATTAATTTAAATGCTAAAAGGCATTTGTCATTAAACAATCATAGGAAACAATGCGGAACTGAACTGCGTTTTTCTCTATCACTTATCGTTTATCCTAGTTTCACTGTCGTTTTTACGTATATGAAGATTTTTCCAAACGTTAGATTTATTTCATGGGATAAACCCGTGCTGGCTTCGAAGTCCACCACAGTTCGAAGGATCCTTGGACCTTTGCTACCAAAAGATGATTGTTTCAAATAAATAAAGCTTTATTGAATGTAAAAGAAAACAGTGATTAAATAACATAAATTCTGGGTCCAGTTCTGGCTATATTTATTTATGAATTTCTTAGTTCTTAGTATTGCTTATTCCCTGCTGGTAAAACTGCATATGTTGTTTTCTCCTGTAGTTTCTTCTTGGGATTTTATTTTGTAGTGTTTTCTATCATATTAACGCGTTTCTAGTCTTTTATTTATATTCACCTTTATTGCACTTTTTTACAGTCAGATATAAAATAAACTAAACACAGTCGCGAAAATTCTTAGAAATGAACTAGCTGCAGAAATTTCTGTTCACCAATTTTTCTGTGTAAATCAAAGCGCAGTAAAGTTTATAGCTAAACTTACTAACCACATTTGTTTCTTGTTTCAATAATTTATTGTTATATCAAGATTCAAAATTGGTTTGATTTATTTGATTGTAATGTCGCTGAATCAACTGACGACGAATTCACAAAACAAATAGACAGTTTTATTCTATTAAGACAGGACAAACTACGAACTACCACATTGTATTTGTATTCAAACATAAAAATACATAACTTTAACGGCTTAAAATCTCAGACTTCTACGAAAGTCGTCCTATTTTACTAAAAGTTCATCTACTCGAACGTTCCCCGACGTTCTACCATACTCTCGCATTCAAAACATCTTTTATATACGAAGCCGAGAGAAAGGAACCTCTTCACTTCGCTTCAAATTCGGAAAGGCTTAAGGGGGGGGGGGATTGGTTACATGACATTGATAGAAAACTTATTTTTCCAACATTTCCTTTGATAATTCTATAAAATGTCAAAATGAATGTGAACTATTTATAATTTAATTCAGGGAAATGAGCGGTTCTTTGAAGAATGGCACGAAAGACACCTTCAAAACACAAAAAATTACGAGTAGCTACGGTCAAAAATCGATATGTCTAGAGTACAAAGCATAGCCATAGACATTCAAATTCATTCTCATAAGGGGCTCCGCAGCATGGTACAACCAGTGAGTGGCTTGAAGTCAAAATAATTTAAGTTGGGATTTTTCTTTTAAACTAATAATGACTCAAACTTTTCAGGCAATCCAATGCATAACAGTCAAAATCAAGCCGCTCTCACGATTTGTGGAGCAACATTTGAACCCCTACTTCAAGGATGTGTTTCAAGCAACTTTAAAATAGCCATGATATCTGAGTTTCATTTGTCAAAAAGTTTAGTTCCCAATGTAGGTAATATTGACAGTAATTTGTCAATCAACAGTGAAAATTTAAAGATCTTTATCTTTTGTACTTTTTCCTCCAACTTAGGGCCTGTTCACATAGGAGTCCGTTGCATTGCGTTGCGTTAAGGAAATGATGATGTTGAGACGAAAATAAACCAATCATAGGCGTTCAAAATTTTATTGTTAATCCTTTGGAGGTTTGTCATTGGTTAAATATATTTCAATACTTTAACGCTCCGCAACGGACTCCTATGTGAACAGGCCCTTACTCGTCAGCAAATCAACTCATAACATCTCATAATGAAAGTGGAGCTCTGGTCCATGAATACCGTGAACTCTAGAAAGACATATTTATGTTCTCCGAAAACCGGCAGCCCCCCCCCCAAAAAAAAGCAACCAAATCGTTATTTAAGACTTGCATTATGAACAGGTAATTCCTTCATGCGTTTTTTTCTTACACTTTTGCAACTATCCATCTGGAATTGAGTAAATCTGGACTCATCAGGTAATAAATATAACCTTCTTCCACAGGTTTCGAGTTCAGTCATTTACATAGCGTACTCAGTTATCTTTAGAGACCATACCAAGAGAATGAAAGATGTTTTTCCCTTTAATGTCTCTAAGAAAGGCTTTTCTTGAGACAACTCAGTTGTTTTAAGCCAATCTTTTATGTTCCCATCAAACTGTTTGTGTGGAAAACTTATTGTATCCGTTTTTTAGAATATTGGTGAGTACCACTCCAGATTTCTTACGAGTAGCTTTCACAAGGGTTTATGTTACCTTATGTCTGAATTCTTTAACATTTTTCCATTTTCGACCATCTTCACTCCGTAAAGCTGGCTATTCCTTCTAAACGCCCAGGGTCTAATATTACGTTAAACATTTTAAACGAAATCCCAACAATTTCAGCAAATGTTTTTTGGTTGTTTACTTTCCTTAATGAACGCTAATTATTTGCCTTTTTGAAACCAAATTATATATGTCCATCTTTTCCTTTAATGGGGATAAATAAATTACATGATTGTTTAAAAAATGATAAATTAACCATCAGTTACATGAAACAGTTTGTCTGCCCGCATATCATTTGAAAGATTAAAATATGCAGTATATAATCAGTATATTTAAATTGTTACTAGTTTAGATAATCAGTATAGCTAAGACCAAACAGCATAGAATTTTGTTGTTGATGTTTAGGCAGTTTGTGTATGACATATAATCTGTTTGAATGTTAACTATCATAGTAATAGTTACATAGTTTGAACTTTTTTGCTCTTTATCGTAGAATTTGCAAATTCCTTGTACTTTGAAGAGTAAATTTCCCACGGGAAACTTCGAACAGCAAATTTCTCAATTTTTAATGTTTCTACTTTTTTTATTTCTCTTCCAATGTTTAACGCAGTCTAAATCAGCAAAACAGAAATAAACTACTTTATTTTCAGATGCCATTTAAGAGATTAAGAAGCTATTACTATAAGCAAAATCCCTCCGACACTGCATTTGCTTGAATGGATTATTTCTTAATAATTTTTAGCAACCTGCTTGAATATCGTGCTTCATGAAATTCAAATGCATTTTTTTGGTGATTCGCATTAAATATTTAATCATTAATTCCAAAAATAAAGGATTTTTTTTTCTGCTCTTCTACTTTCAAATCTAGATTCCACAAGTGAGAGTATAAATATTTAAATATTTATCAATTCAGTTAGCATGAGTTTATATTTATTATACGTTGTTTTTCTTCTGTCCGAAATAAAATCCGGACTTTTATTTCTTTGCAGCTCATTTTCCTTTATGTTGAAACGAAACATTTTTTCATTCCGCATAAATTTTTTAGAAAAACCTCAAATAAGATATCGATGTGCGCAAACGTAATGGAAGTTTTATCTGGGCCTTTGAGTCCGATCTAATAGTTAAAATGATCTGTTAAACTATTTTATATGATAAATAGATATCGAACTTAAACTATAAGAATGTTTGTTTCCCTATTTTTCAAAACTAAAATCATGATTCAAGGAATTGTTAAGTACTAACCGACGTTAACAATGAAACTTTTATATTATTTAATTAATTTCATGTTATTGTAATATAACCTACTGTGACATTATTGCTAAGTAGCATTGGCGTTTAAACATTTGAAATTTTTATTAAAATTTCAAAAGATGTCATTACTAAGTAATTTTTCAAACACAAGCATTAAGAAAACGAATCTAATTATATGAAACTGTCTGCTACTATAAAACTGATCTCTACATTTTCCACCAGTAAGCATAAACATAAACATACACGTGGAATTTAAAGAGAATAATTTCTATCATTCTTTCTCATTAAAAATATATATACATGTTTATAAAATGAGTAGCTCAAATCTGTAACGTTTTTTCGTTTGGTTTTATATAACGTTACACAAAGTTTTATTTTTTAGATAACCTTTCATTATTTTTTTTCATCTTAACAAAAACTGAATGCAAAGGGATTATAAAGATCCGCTAAAGGGGGGGGGGGGCTACTTCCAAGTTTTATATATATATACAGGTGGTTATCAAAATAATGGAAACACCTATCAATATTGGTCGTGTTTATGAATGTGTTCGTATTCCTTTAAAATCCAGTCTGGTCACCGGTATTTTTTATATAATATAGTGTATGTATTATTCTACTGTCAGGTAGCAGTAATGACTTGCCAAGCTAAAAAACAACAAAAAATTTTATAAAAACAAATAAAAATGTATTTCTATCCTTAAATTTTCTATTTTAATTTTATTCATCTTTGCATCGTATGTAGACCCTCTTTTCTACTGTCCTGCAAGATGCTTACTCACTTTTTCTTATACTATGAACTCACGGATTAGCAGCGGCCCAATCATTTCTCTCCTTTCCTATACTCTGTTTCATTGGTTCCCCTCTGCTTATTACCTGAAAGTCTGCAATTGAGGGCGTGGCCCAGGAATTGCAGTTGCGACCCATTTCCTATGGTCCTATGGTAGCAGTAATAAAGCTAAGGTTATCGTGATCTTGGGGAGAACAGCGTAAAATGTCAAACTTTGCGGACCTTGCGAAAAGGGTAAATTGTTGGAGCGCGTTTAGATGAGTATTTGTTACTACAACCCCCAGTCTAAAAGGTGATTTTCGAGCTATGGTGTCGGAAGTCATGATAGCATACAGAGTGCACAGAAAAACATCCTTTGCAAAACAGAATAGTGGACGAAAGGGAGAGCTGAGTGAAAGAGACAGATGAGGTATTGAAGCGGATTGTGACATGAAGAAAGAAAACAACTGCAACCAAAATGATCGAAGAGTTCAATCTGCATCGGCATGTTCCGGTATCAACCATTTGAGGTAGAAGGGAACTTCACAAACAAAGCATTTACGGAAGAGTAGCTATTCCCAAGCTACTTGTAATAGATGCCAATACAAAATATCCCCCACAATAGTGGCACAAGTGCAAATCCTGGTCGAGTAATATGTCGAAAAACGGCATATGGTCCGACGAATCATTTTTCACATTGTTCCTCGGAATAGGACGTGCGTATGTCTGGAGAACACCTACACAAGTGTAAGATTCTGGCTGTCTCATCTCAAATGTAAATCATTGAGATAGATCTATCAGGGTTTGGGATGACATCTCATGGTTTTCTTCACTTCCTATTGTAACCCTAAAAGGCAGATTGAATGGGAAGCACGATATCGGAATTTTAGCTCAATTGTCCATCCTATGGTGCAAACACTGTTTCTTGCATGACATGACGTTCTTCAGGATGATAATCCCCCTATACATCACCTAAATCTGTCAATCATTGGTTTGAAGAACATGAAAAAGACGTCAAATATCTTATATTGCCCTGTACAATTCCCCCAACTATATATCATCCAACCACTGGGATCTTTATAAGCGGATATAACCAGGTATCGATATCCACCACAGCATCTCTACAGGAACTTTCATGATTTTTCCCTGAAAAATGGTATAAAATATTTTTAACCACTATTCAGGATTTGTATAATCAGATTCCAGGGTGAATCAGGTGGTATTACTTGAGAAAAGTGATCCTGTGCCATATTAATAAAGGTTTTCATGATGTTTCTTAGTGTTTCCATTATTTTGATAACCACCTGTATATATATATATATATATATATATATATATATATATATATATATTCTAGATCAAGAAATTCAGTAATTCGAAAACCAAGCATCGCGACAAGCAGAAGATGAGAAAAAAAAGCATACAGTCGCGTATATTAATAATAATACCGTCTAGGGGTAGTCGTATCACACATTTTTCTTATCTGTAACTATTGATCTTTTTCCACATAAATTTCTATTTGTTTAAAGGATCGTCTATGGTGAAGAACTTCTTAACTTCAGAATCAATTACTCCTCTCAAATTTTTCTTTAACGAGATTTTTGACACTGTTGAAAAACATACATTGTAATCAAGCTTCATCTACCAATTTAGTATTTCAGATTTAACTTTCATATAAATATATATATAGGGAAATAAAGATAGATTGGTACATCGATATAAGTGACATGTTTTTCCCAGATGTATAAAATTGGGAATCATCGGATTGTTCTTTAAAGAATCACACTACGTATTTTTAGATATAGAGCATTTATCTCAATTTAATTCAGTTTACAATGTAAAGATTGTAAGTAAAGTCATCAATTTTTAGCTTCTTTACAGTAATTTTTCGTAGGCTTTCATAAATGAAATGCACAGTGATACACAGTATTTCACAGTGATAAGAAACAATGTGTAAAATTAAACAATTTTTTATTGCTTTAACGCATACCCAATGCAGTTACATACGATTAAATTCTTTAAACAAGTACGCAAGAAATATATCAAAATGATATGAATATCTAGATTATTCGACTATAAAATAAAACCTTCATGGAAACCGTTTTTTAAGCGAAATAATAATAAAAAAATTCTCTTAAAGTTAATTTAAAAATATAAGGTTCATACATTTTAACTGTGGTATCCTTAATATATTTCCCCCAATTTAACATTAATATATTACAAAAAGAATCAAAGTATAAAAGAGGATTTCAAGCTCAATTACTATCCCGCATTTTGTTTCATTTTCATACAGATAAGTGCAAAATAAAACTTCAGATATGAAAGAAAATTTTTCAATTTACGTTAGTACAGAATTAAATCTGAAGATTGTTGCTAAGAAAAATTTAATTTTTATATTTTCAGATTTCATCGTCTATGATAATACATATGTATTCAAGCAAAGTAAAATTGTTACACTCATTTATATATTTTATGGCTTATATAATTTTCTTTAATGCATTTGTTTACTTATTCTTTGAGAATACATTCAGAACTAGGGTAAAATAATATCAACTTACATTGATAACTCGATATTATACTCTTTTATTTATTGAAAACTACTGTTTTACTAATGATTTTTTTTATAAAATTTTAGAGTGGTTTACCGAACAATACTAGTGAAAACTAATAATATATAATCAACAAATGAATCAATGTCTACAAAAATTTTCACTTCCCATCAAGATTCTTATTACAATAAACCCCATTGAATAATAATTGATTAAGCTAATAGGGAAAATATGCACGTTTTATCACAATATTATCAATGGACTTTTGTTATCAGAGTACCAGTGACAAATTCAAAAGTATCGACATGCCATGAAATAAAATTAGAAGTCTCGACTATATTTATCGTAAAGACATAAAGGAATTAAAAAGAATGTGTAAGTTCGCATGTAATATACAATCAAAACAAATTGAACTTGATGCTATTATGTTTACAAATTGATGGAGGATGCATTGCACACATAAAAATCTAAACGTTTTTAAAGTATTCTAGGACTGTTTTGGAAATAAATTTTAAATAATTAAATAACTACTTAATTGCATAACGTTGGTTTTGAGCAGTAAATTAATACTATTTGCTACGTAATTACCTCTGGTCAGCGTCAACAATTTTAACAAATGAATTTTTCTAAGCAGTGTCAGCGTTTTAAACTTATGAGTACAAATCTGTGGTATGATAATAAACCAGGAGATATAAACTGCGACTACTGCTATAGACACTTCTCAATAATTCACCTTTAATGGTCAGCTTGACCAATGTGCCCTCTGCCGGACAAAAAAACTGTCTCCCTTCGGGCTGGGATATAGCAGCGTGTAGTTTAAGAAGAGACTCATATTATTTTTTGTTTCAGAATTAGAATATAGTTTTCCAAGCATGACATCATTCTTGACTCTACAAAAGTTGTTTATAAGTCTCATTTGCGAAATGCTTGTACAATAGTTCTTTCCACTTGTTGGTGTCAGTGCACTTATCCTAGTAATGTTTAATTATGTCTCCTATATAACTATACTTTTTTATAAGAGGATCTTTATTAAGTTCTTAAAGAATCCGAAGCGGACAAAATTGTAAAATTCTCCAGTAGTCCAAAATTTTTTTTAAAAACTTTGTAAAATAATACTGATCAAAATGGGAATAATGCATACATAATGTAGTTCTATACATAAAATTGCAGTTCGAACGCAAAGACAACTTAGAACTGTTGCAATTCATCAAAAGATGTCAATACAAGAAATTCGTCAATTCAAGAAATACGTCAATTTCGAGAAGCTTTTCTTGTGATAGTTTTGTGTCAACATCAAAAATAACAAATTTAGCGTCCCACATTAACAATTTTTTTTTTCGAATTAATGAGAAATTTCATTTCTACTTCACCTGTACATAAAATTTCAAAATAGCTTGCGAAATGGTATATGTTCTAAAGTGATGAATTTAAAATTGCATGAAACCGTGTGTATGCTAATTTGAAACTATCGAGGGTGAAAACATGTTCTCCTACAAATAAGAGGAATGTATTTAGACTCATGTATACATTATTGATCTTCAAGAATCTATGAGTTTTTATAGAATTTAGATATAGTTGAATATATCCCAAAGATACCATTAAGAATAATGTCAATAGCAGCGATTTGTTCATTAACTAAAAGCTGGTCAATGAGTGTCGAAATTATCCAAATAATTCTTCACCAATCACATTTTCTCAAAAATATGGAGCTGAATCCTTAACACATGAGATTCTTATCATCGAGAAGATGAAATCTTTGGACTGCTATTGCATTTTTAGCTGGACAGAATCGGCATGCAACATCCAGGCTAATAAAATTTGGCCTCTCGGTAAATATTTTCATCAGAATATGGAAAATTTATTCTCACATGGGAGTAAACAAACGTTTAAAGTGTAAATGATACCAAATTAACCGTGAAAGCGTTTACGCCATCAACGCCTATTAATACCCCAGGTAAACGGCTCGATGCGTTGTCCGCCACCTCCGCGAAGCCAGCGGCATTGCCGTACGACGTCATAACCACTAAAAACTTCATGGAACTGCTTCTTTTTTGCTTTTTTTATATTGATGATTCAAGGAATATTTTAAATAATTTGTTTTTAACGCAATAAGAATATTGTCCTGAGTACAATCATTCATCCACACCCCGGGTTTGTTGGCTACTTTATTAAACTACTGTATTGTTTTCCATTTTTAAGCAAAGCAAAACCTTTTTCTTCCCAAAATATCATATAAAAAGTATCTTTTTTATACCATTTTGTAAAATGGCTCTTTTTAAAATCTTTAATACATTGTCTAAATGTATACTAAATTTTCAAAAAACATTAACAACTATTACATTTTTAAATATTTTAAGCATTAGATTACTATCAATTATTATTGCACCAAGTTCAATAGCATTATAATTTACAGTGTGTTTTATCCATATTGATTCCCGATTGATTCAAAGAAAAGAAAATTGATTTTTGGGAAATAATTGAAAATTGACTCGAGTCAGTTTTCTGTGAATTAAAATTACATAATTTCTTATGCAGGTTATTTTTTATTTGTAGACTAGCCAGTCATTTAATGCAACTTTGATGGAATCAATACATCTCATCAATCTGATTCAAATTATACGAATGAAATAGTTCTTTACTAACGAGTGAAAAAAAAAAATGGTTTCAAACTAAGAAAATATATTACAATGATATTTGTCAGCAGTACTTTGCAATTTTCTCTGGTAAAGCAACAGCAAAGAATACAATATTTTGCATGAATTTCTTCCCTTTCTGGCTGAAATTTAAAGAAATAGTTCCTTTGAATATAATACTTACTAACTAAATTATAAGAAATTAATTTTGAAAAAATAATTATACATTCCATGACAGAAGTAAGGCAAAAATAGCTTCTCTTGAGAATCATAAAAGAAATTTAATCTATTGATATATATATATAATTATACATTCCATGACAGAATTAAGGCAAAAATAGATTCTCTTGAGAATCATAAAAGAAATTTAATCTATTGATATTTAAGATAATATTGAAGCAAATAATAGGACTCAATGTTAAATAGAGAGTGTATTAATGTTCATCTTTATTCTTTATAATTTGTATATGAACTTTATATGCAATGAAACATTTACATTTTCTGAATATAACAAATTTATGTACGAGAAACATACCACTTTAACATAGTATCAATTTTAGAGTATTATTTAAAATTACTCAGAAGGATTTTTCAGTATCCAACATCATAGTAGTAACGTTCTTTTGAATTATTTGTTAAACTGATTTACAGTTGGTCAAAAGAAGCTACCCTCATATGGTTTATTTTTTCTGCATATTCAATTAGTAGAAATTGTCCAGAATATTATTTACGTTCGTAATATAGACTTCCTTTACGTGTACAGCCCTACTCTTCACCTTAAACAACCATTTCTTGTTTAGTACATTCCTAAGAACATAAAAATCCAGGAAGTAAATAAATAACTTCTTTAAGGGGATTTTTTCTTTCACTTTTTTTTTGTAACCTGGTAAAAGCTAATTTATATTTTTTATCCCATTCTCATTCAGGATTAAGGTCTATGTTTAGGTAATTGAATTTCTACTTAACCTGTACATAAATAATTTATTTTAGAATTAAGATAATTACTTACTATTAATTTATATGCGAGTACATGTGTCCGCACAGTCATACATACATACATACATACATACACACACACACACACACACATATATATATATATATATACACTTATATATAAATATTTATTTATTTATTTATTATGTGTATAGGTATATATGTATGTATGAATATGTGTATATATACCAATGAGACTCCTTTTAAATTATGAAAACATTTCGCTAGTTCTGAACAAGTCAGAGAGTGTGGGATAAAATTTACATAATATGTAAAAAAAAAAGTTATAGAAAGGAGAAAATAGGGGGAAAAGGAACAGTTTATAAAAAATAATTTGCGTGCTATCATGACACGTTCATTCAAAAAAGCCATTCCTCTTTTCTGTTTTAAAGTCGGGAAAATTGAGGCTTATCTTTAGCCAATCTCTCATATGTACTGAGCTTCAGATTTGAATGAACAGACAACTGAAACTAGATAACATTCAAAAACAAATATTTTCTCCTTAGAGCAGTGGAGCAGTGGTTCCCAAACTTTTTATGCCTACGCCTCCTCTTTGAGATAGGAGCCTCGGGGAACATCGGGAAAGAAGATCTTCCAAAGAGGAGGCGTAGGCATAAAAAGTTTGAGAACCACTGCTCCACTGCTCTAAGGAGAAAATATTTGTTTTTAATATGTTATCTAGTTTCAGTTGTCTGTTCATACATACATATATATATATATATATATATATATATATATATATATATATATATATATATATGACGTAAGTAACATTAGTAAAATACTTTCTTCACATATTTTTTGTCAACCGATCACCCCCCCCCCTGAATATCCCTCAAACGTCCCCAAGGAGGCCGCCCCCCAGTTTGAGAATCACTGCACTACAGTTAATATTTTTTATCAGCTTTTATTAATCTGTGTTTTCTAGAGTGGATTAATATTTTCATATGCTAATAATATTCGTCATACTTATCTTCAATTTTTGCCAAATTGGGAGTTGAAACATTTAGCATTTATACTTTCATATTCTCAGAACCTTACACCGGAAAGATAATGTATATATCTAATATCCATGATCATAATATCCGAGCGGTAACCTAATTATTTCTCTCACACTAATTATGTTTCTTTTACGTCGTTGATTCACGTCATTCGATTCTTATTTTAGTAAAAAAGTCACATGTAATTTATTATTAGGAGTAAAGATTAATTGGCGTAATTAAAAGGATAAACCACATAATTCAAAGGATTAAATTCTTCAAACCACAAGAGAAGTACTTCTTTTTTCTGCAGGAAAGTTAAACCAATTATAAAATTCTCCTTTGAAAATATGGCCTCTTTGCACCACTTGATTAGTAGTTTGAGATGAGACCGATTTAAAAGCATTTCTCAGGGGAACATTATAGAGTTTGTAATAAAGGTCAACTAAAATTTTCAGCGGTTAGAATATTGGTCCAGAAAACGGTAAATCATGCATTCGTCTCCTGCCCTCCTACAGTTCGTCTTGGAAATGGGCGAAAAATTATAAGCGATTGTGGAGTGAGAAATTAAGATCGTGCAGTTGCATTCAATAAAATTAAATGAGAGTAGTTGGTACCCATTAAAACATGACGTCTGGATAGTCAATCAAAATACTAATGCACAAATTCTACTCAACACATCTTTGCCAAATGTTGAAAATCTTAATATTTAGAATAGGTAAATACACTTTAAAGAATTACTATTGAACCCAATCAAAAGAAATATGATTACTCAACAGCGCGAAATAAACAATCTCCGTCAGATTTAATTCTATATCTCACAAACATTATTAAAAATAAAAATGGCAGAGTGAGAGCTAGAGAGATTCCTCGGAATAAACAAATTAACGTGTTTATGCCGCCTCGTGCTTAGTGAGTATCTAAAGCCATATTTAAACATGTCACTGATTATGCGCAGAAAGAAATTAATGTGTATATGCGGCCTCGTGCTTAGTTAGTATTTAAAGCCAGATTTAAGCATGTCACTAAGCATGCGCAGAAAGCAAATTTTAACTGTAAATTATCGCTAATTAATATAAACTGCGGTTACAAAGACAAAATTTGAAGCATCCATAGATTCAAATCTTTCGTTTAAGACCAAAATGAAGTATATTGATGCAGTAGTTTTCTGTCACGGACTTCCCAAAGGATCGGCTTAGCAACTTAAATACATAGATTCCGGAAGCGAGTCTGGAGCCTCGATGATTCGCAATTAAACACGTCGAGTTTGTTGACATCGTTGACTGGCGTATGGTCTGGAACAGGAAATGAAGAATATATGAAGTACGGTCTGGGACAGAAATCAAATCTTTCCAAAGGGCCTGAAAATAAAGTTTATTCAGATTTAAGTAAATGTTAGGAAAGAGGGTAAATTACCATGTACTTATATATATAAAACGGGTGCCCAGTTTTTTTAGATTCAGCCGACCTTACTGAGGGTCACCTTCGTAATTGTTCTGTTGTAATGAAATAACATTTTTTATGCTAGTAGTAATAGCTTTTTATTTATAAACAATACTGTAATGAAGCGCCTTCGGATATATGAAAATTTCATAGAAATATTAAGAGGTGAAGTCGATCGAAGGCTTTTATCATTACATTGTTTTGATAAAATTGGGAACGCCGACTGAGCGGGACGATAATTATAGAGCGGAGAGGTCCTGTGTGACGTAAGGCAGTGAATAGTCCTGCGGCGGTGGTCAACTTGGGAGGTAGATCGCCAGACGAGATTTAAGAGAGTTTGTCGCCAGGATTTGACACTACACGACAATGGACTGTGTTTTCAGATTTACAACGGCGGCATGTAAGAACCAAAGGCGTCGTGTGAGGTTTATGCAGGCATGTTTTCCGTGGGGGCGTGTGCGGTTTAGCTGAGGGCGGCCAATAAAATAAAGTTTGAAGTGAGCAAGCGAATGAGTTTCTTTGCTGAATCTTGTATGGATGAGAAAATTTTGAGGAGGAGGAGACACGAAAGAAGAAAGGAGTTTGAAATGTATAAATTAGGGAGTTTAAAAAAAAAAGGGGGCTCTCTCTCAGATCTCTCTCTCGAGTCTCAGACTCAGACTTCTGGCGTGTCGGGTCGAGCTTGGGTTCCCCGCTTTTATCCTGAGATTTTGCGCATTGGAGTAGAGCTGCGGTTCTCCTGGTGTTATTATTGCGTTCAGTCGAACTTGGAGTTCCCCACAAATATTAATGATAAAATAGAATTCCCTGCATATAAAATAAATAGTGGAGCGAGTGTGTCGCGGTCACAAGAATCGTCAAGAGACGGAGAATCAAGAGGTGTGTGTGTGCCCTGCCAGAAGGATCCAAAGTACAGAAGGATCCAAAGGACCCCAGCTAGACGAGTCAGCGGATTCAACAATTAGATAAATATCAACGGAACTGAGTGAGTGGCACAATTTTATTGTTTAGATCAGTCCCCTTTTGTTTTGGTTTTTTTGTTTTGAAATAGGTTGTTTACGGTTAGAGTAGGAGTAGTTGATATAAGAGTTGATTAAGTATTTTGAGTTTTGGTATTTTGTCGTGCGCTCCCTATTTTCCTCGTCAAGTAAATTTTGAATGTTAAATTTCGATATAATGATATACTAATGTTGGTATATGGATAGTGTGTCTATAAAAAAAAATATGATTAAAATAATGTGTACAAACAATGTATAATAATTTGTAAATAAATTTAAGTTTAAGTTAATTTTAAATCTCTCTGTTTTATTTGTTTTTTCCATTTTTTAGTTCCCTTGTTCGTCAATTGCTAGTTACGTCCTGAACTACGGGTTATTAACAAAATAAATATTAAAAACACAACGCACCCAACTACCCCTTTATAAATAATTTAATGTACTAACTAACTATTTCACGCCCGTTAAAATAACTTTGGACGAGCAATACGACAAATGGTGACCGTGACTCAGTCTCATGGTGTGTTAGGGACTTTAGAGATAAAAATTTTTTTGTTTTTCAAAGTGAAAGGGAGCCGCACATTAAAATTTATTTTGAAAGCGCGCGATGTTTGAAATTTAAATGTGTATTTGCCATATTTAATTTTGGAGATATATGAATAAGTGTATGAAATCACAATTTGAATTTTATGAAAACATATAATTGATGTATAGTAGATTATGACGCATTTGATTATATTGAATATTTTAAGTGGTTTAGAAATTTAAATGATATAACTAGTTTGATTTATGTGTGATAATTTGTGAAGATTTGATTGATTTTGGTACATGTGTTTCGATATATTGCATTTTATTAATGTTTTGCATATTGAGGAGTATTTTTGGAAACAAATTTGATTTGAAGTGGTTTAGAGAAAAATAAGAAAAATTGATACTGATATATGTTGGAAGTATTTATTGATATATGATTTAAAGTAATTAAGTTGAATTAAGACGAAGTTTCAGAAATTGTTTGAATTGTTTAGAACTAGTTTGTGACATAGAAGTTTACATTGAATTTATTGATAGATAATAATGATTGGTATTTTGAAATAATTAATTAAATTGAGGAATGTTTTATGAAAAGTTTTGATTAGTTAAAAGTGCTTGATTGTATTGAATTCAGTAGATGAATATTCGAGGGTCATTTCGAAAAATAGAAGTGTTTTAAGAAAATAGGTAGAGAACTGATATTTGTATGATAATTTGAGAAAATTATTGATTTAAGTACAAGTAGTTGATTATTTGAATAGTAATTAGTAGGATTGTGCATAATATAATTTGTGAAAGATAAGAGTGTGCAAGTAGAATTTAGAATTGAATTGTGTTTTTATATATTTTAAAATTGTGTATGCATTATGTATTTTGGAGGAAGTCAGTGTTTTGAGAATTTAGAAATTTTAATTGTTATGTCAATAATCATTAGAGGTTTGTAAATGTAGCGGTAAGGGAAGTATTTAAGAAAAGTGGGATAAAGTGGCCATAAGTATGGAAACCATTTCGCTAGAGTCGTTGATACCAAGTTTTAGTGGGGAAAAGGAAGATGATTTTGAAGATTTTATTAAAAAATTTAATCAGACTGCGAGTTGGTTGAATTGGTCGGAAGGCGCGAAATCTCTGTTTTTTGCGTACCGATTAACAGGAAAAGCGAGACGAGCCTGGGACTTTTTAGAAGAAATTGAAGGGGATGGGACGTTTTCGTTAGTAATTAAAAGATTCATGAAGGTCTATGGAAAAAATATGGATAGTGCGGAATCGCAGGTGATAGAGAGAGTTACGATTGAAGACGAGGAGCAGCGAAATGAAAAGAAATTAAATATTGATGTAGAGAGTGATAAACTAAATATTGATATGGAGAATGATAAACTAATGATTGAGGGGGAGAGTTATAAACTAAATATTGAAGTGGAGAGTGATAAACTAAATATTGAGGCGGAAAATCAAAAGGACAATAATTCAGAGACAAATCAAAAGGACAAAGACAGAGAGAATAATTCTATGATAATAAAATCGGATGAAAGAAATAGTCAGGAGCAGAAAATTAAAATTTTTGAGGGAAAGGGTGAGAGTGTGAACAAAGAAACGACTCAAGCGATTGATTTAGTGACAAAAAATAAACTAGACGCGAAGGCGAATCAAATAATGATAGGACGTAACACGGCGGAAATAAATAATGATTATGAGTCGGAAAATACCCCAAATGAATTTAATAATAAACAACAGATAGAGTCATTGAAGGAAAATAGGATGAAAGCAGATCGAAATTGTAAAACTAGTGGCGATCAAAGACAAAATAAAGTAGAGACCAAAAATAAAATTGTTAATTTAGGTCAAAGAGGGTCAGTGAAGGAAAATGGGAAAAGTGTAGATCAAACAGGTATGGTGATAAGTGATCAAAAGATACAAACAGGGAAATTAGATGAGATGGTGATTAATGGGGAAAGAAAGAAAAACGAAATTAATGCAATAAGTAGAGTTAATGAAGTAAATATAAATAAAACGGGTACGATGGCCAGGTCTCTAGAAGTTGAGGTAGAAATGGGCAAAGAGTGTGATAATCATTTAGTAACTGATAAAAATAATACCACAACAGACAGTATGAACGAGGTTGGAAGGGACGAACGAAATAATTTAATCAAGGAATGTGAGAGGCAGACAAACTTAAATAGCAATGAAGTTGAAGAAATTTGGACGGTGAATGCAAAAATATTCAGAGAGAAAAATTTTTACACAGCGAGTTATGTACAGAACGGGAATAAGAGGATAACAAGGTGTCAGAAAAAGAGAAAAATTGAGAAGAGTCATAGAAATGAAAGTATAGGTAATAGAAAGTTAAAGAAGGGCAGTACGCGAAATTTAAAAAGAAAGACGGTTAGACATTTGATTTTTGCAAAGAATGGGTTTAAGACGTGTGAAAATACTGCTAGCATTAGAGTTAAATGGATGATGAAAAAACCCCGATTAAGAAAATTGCTGAAGTTTACGTTAAAAAGTTTTGGTTTAAGAGACACGGGAAGTCAGGATATCCAGTTTGTTTACACTACGCGAGGGGGTTCTTTTGTTGAGGATCATGCAGTTTTGAAAAGAGCAGAGGGCTTGGTGGATTTCTTCCCCCACTGTACAAAGAGGAAACGGTTAGTCTGGGACGGCCTTTGTTTACGTTTTACGAAGGGGATACGAGTGTGCGTTTAGAGGGGCGTTTCTCCTTTTGAAACTTTGAGGAGTACGGTAGAAAGGCGAAAAAAACGGGTTTAGCTGGGGTTTTTCGCCAGGGTAATTTGCGTTTGAATGATAAAAATTTTGGGAAGCAGGTGTTTATTTTTGTGGGATACTGAGTACGCAAAGAATAAGATAGGTTCACGAAAATTAGTGATGGAAACAACAATTGCGTTAAAAATACATTAAAAATAGGAAATGCATAAAGCTATTAGAAAATGGATGAAAATCCTGGCCAGATTTGCATTCATTTATCTAAAAAAAATGGGGATGCACATAATTTAGGTGAGCATTAAATATAAAACGCAGAATAATACATAAAATTAGCAACTAAATAAAAAATAATAGTTAAATAAAACGAGCGTACAAGAAATAAACATATAAGAAAAGAATATTTTGAGTTGAAGAAACAATGGGTAAGTGTCAACAACAGGGGGTGTTAAATCGATAAATAAATAAAATAAAAATTTTTGACATACCTGTTTGGAGTTGAGAATATGCAAGGGCGAAGTTTGTAGATCAAACAAGATTTAATTCCATCATCATCGTCGAGGTTGTAAAAATATTCAGCGAGAAAAAAAATTGCCGTGTCGTTAGAGAAAGGGTATCATATGAAAGAGATAAAAACAAATAATATAAGTGAACGGATGGGATTTAAAATAATAGTCGACAAACAACAGTCATCCTAAATGAAAAGATATTTTAGCAAATGTTATATTGTAGTGGGTAAAAAATATAGATTTGAAATCAACCACGTGAGCGGTTTAGAATAAAACGATCTCTAAAATGAGTTATTTCACTAAAAGTTTGAAAATAATCACATAATACGTAAGCAACCAAATGGATAAATTAAAAGATAAATAAAAATGATACTCATATATAGATTTAATCCTGGATGAGATGTGATTGAAATCCAGAGAGCACGAGGTGAAAGATTCAAACCAGATACGAAGGGGGAGTTGTAATGGCACGACGTTAAAAAATAATTAGTACCAGGTGTGCCTGGACGAAACCAGTTTAGTTTCGAGGTAGGAAGAACTTGGGACTGGGGTTATTGTGTAAAAAAACTGAGAAGGGGCTCGAATTTAGGTGAACGTAGATAACCGGGTAAACATAAAATAATGAATTATCGAAGGCTGAGCAAAGTTTTCAGTTCGGGTACGCAAAACGTTGAGGATGATAGTGCAGCAAATATTACAGGAAGTTTTGGTCAAAGGGAATTTAAACAAAATAGGTGTGGGGGTCAAAAATAGAATGTACATTTTTTTGCGATATAAATAAATAGTTTGACTACGTGTTAGCATGAGTGGAAATGTTGGGCTAAAATAATGAATAAATGTTTAGAGTTTTGTAGAGTGTAAATATCGTGGGAGTTAGGAACTATGAATAGTAAAATGTATTGTGTGTATATAATGTCATTTGCAAAGTGTTGAAAATTTTTTATAGTGAATCATGTGAAAATTAGATTGAAAGTAATAAGTCAGTATTTATGTGCAAAAGTGTTTTGAAAAATGTATTGAAATATATAGTTTTAGATAGAAATGTTAATTATGGCAAATATACATAGATTAATTAATGATTTTGAATGTAATATAATAATAATAGAAAGGAAAATCTAGTGCATTGTTGATAGTGTTTTGGGACTGATCTTTTCAATATATGATAAAAAAAAAAATTTTTTTTTCATGATGAAAGCTGTAATTGTGTTCTAAAACAGATTGAATATTATAAAATGTGATGACAAGTGCGACGGAGACGGCAAAGGACATTTCGTCGGCGATTTTGTTTAAAAATTGGTGTTTGCAGTATGTAAAGTTTTCCATTGTGTTTCGAGCAGGACATTATGGACTCGATGACGGTCGTACTTGTAGATGCTAAGCTAACCTTTGTGAAAGTGACAATTTCATCGTCAGAATAAAGAATACATGTCACAAAGACTCTCTCATCATGATGTTTAAAATATTGCTTTTCAGGTATTTGATGTTAACACAGATTGTATATATATGGACGGTAAGAAATATAATATAAATCTGTAATTGGTTTCAATGTTAAAAATTGTATATATATATATATGTTTGTGTAGTGTATTGTAAACTTTTCGAGGAAGGGAGCGTATATAGGGTTTGCTTTAGGAACGGTTGACGAAACTTTGTTTAGGAATTGAGCGTAGTGATGTTAAGAGATTTTTGTTGGAGATGATGGAGTGTGGTGTGAGGTTTCGAGGAAGACTTGGTTTCGAATTTGAGTGTAGTGGTGTTGTAAAATTTTTGAGATGATGGAGTGTGGCTTGAGGCTTCGAGGAAGGGAGCGTATGTAATGAAGCGCCTTCGGATATATGAAAATTTCATAGAAATATTAAGAGGTGAAGTCGATCGAAGGCTTTTATCATTACATTGTTTTGATAAAATTGGGAACGCCGACTGAGCGGGACGATAATTATAGAGCGGAGAGGTCCTGTGTGACGTAAGGCAGTGAATAGTCCTGCGGCGGTGGTCAACTTGGGAGGTAGATCGCCAGACGAGATTTAAGAGAGTTTGTCGCCAGGATTTGACACTACACGACAATGGACTGTGTTTTCAGATTTACAACGGCGGCATGTAAGAACCAAAGGCGTCGTGTGAGGTTTATGCAGGCATGTTTTCCGTGGGGGCGTGTGCGGTTTAGCTGAGGGCGGCCAATAAAATAAAGTTTGAAGTGAGCAAGCGAATGAGTTTCTTTGCTGAATCTTGTATGGATGAGAAAATTTTGAGGAGGAGGAGACACGAAAGAAGAAAGGAGTTTGAAATGTATAAATTAGGGAGTTTAAAAAAAAAAGGGGGCTCTCTCTCAGATCTCTCTCTCGAGTCTCAGACTCAGACTTCTGGCGTGTCGGGTCGAGCTTGGGTTCCCCGCTTTTATCCTGAGATTTTGCGCATTGGAGTAGAGCTGCGGTTCTCCTGGTGTTATTATTGCGTTCAGTCGAACTTGGAGTTCCCCACAAATATTAATGATAAAATAGAATTCCCTGCATATAAAATAAATAGTGGAGCGAGTGTGTCGCGGTCACAAGAATCGTCAAGAGACGGAGAATCAAGAGGTGTGTGTGTGCCCTGCCAGAAGGATCCAAAGTACAGAAGGATCCAAAGGACCCCAGCTAGACGAGTCAGCGGATTCAACAATTAGATAAATATCAACGGAACTGAGTGAGTGGCACAATTTTATTGTTTAGATCAGTCCCCTTTTGTTTTGGTTTTTTTGTTTTGAAATAGGTTGTTTACGGTTAGAGTAGGAGTAGTTGATATAAGAGTTGATTAAGTATTTTGAGTTTTGGTATTTTGTCGTGCGCTCCCTATTTTCCTCGTCAAGTAAATTTTGAATGTTAAATTTCGATATAATGATATACTAATGTTGGTATATGGATAGTGTGTCTATAAAAAAAAATATGATTAAAATAATGTGTACAAACAATGTATAATAATTTGTAAATAAATTTAAGTTTAAGTTAATTTTAAATCTCTCTGTTTTATTTGTTTTTTCCATTTTTTAGTTCCCTTGTTCGTCAATTGCTAGTTACGTCCTGAACTACGGGTTATTAACAAAATAAATATTAAAAACACAACGCACCCAACTACCCCTTTATAAATAATTTAATGTACTAACTAACTATTTCACGCCCGTTAAAATAACTTTGGACGAGCAATACGACAAATACGCTTAGCATCTAGGAGAACCAGGGGATAAAAAGCCTAAATATTTTATTTTAATAAACTGTAAATAAAGCTGTATTTGATTTCCTTAAGAAAATTTAGCTTTCGTCTTTAGAAGAAGAGAAGGAGACATTTAAAATCTAAGGCAGACAGAGTTGGGTGGGAGCTGACAGAATGTTGCCATTCCACAATACAAAACTATGAGGGGTGGAAGTTGCTAGAGCGAGAGGCAGTAAATACAAGCCATATAATCAAGAAAACAGAAAAATTTAAAAAGTCCGAGATTACTGGACAAAATGTTAAATAATAAAAATATTAGAACGTAAAACACTTCAAGGTGGAATTAATATGAAGATCTACTAACGTTAGCTTTTATTTGCATTTCATAATGTGAGTTTTATGCATTTTAGTGTTATCTGGCTTACCAAAAGTGAATATTTAAAAGGAAATATTTATGTTTCAACATTTTTTAATGTTTTACTCAAACATACAGACAGTTTAGGGTTAACTTTTGAAATTGTTCTGTTTTCTCACATTCTTTAAATGTTTTTTCTTTATTTGAAAAACAATTACTAGACTGGGAATAGAAGTTGAACCTTCTACTTTCGAGATACATGAGCCGACCAGATAAGCTACTAATATATGGCATGATCCTCCCTAAAAGTCTTCACATTCTTCCAAACTTCAAAAAAAAAAAAATCGGGAAAACCCTGCTCTCGGTCAAAAGCACTTAATTTGTTTGAAAGCCACATATGATTACTCTGCTATATGTTCTCCCATTTACAATTTTTTTTCACTTGAAATTCAACTGGATATCCAGAATATAAATTTGGAGCCCTCTGGTTTGAGAGTAGATGTCGAGACATCTGATCTCAAAATGTTACCTCATACTAATCTCGTATCACTATATCATAGCCATATTAGTATGTTTACAATCAGTTACACCATCTTTGAACTGATTATATAGCCGTGATCTCCTGTTTGCCTTTTAAATACTGTTATTTATGCCTACAATTGATTTTAGAATCTTTTGATATGCATATCAGTTATTTTAACCAAAATCTATGTTATAATCTTCCTTCATCAATCATATGTTTTAAAAGCCCCCTTTAAACTGAGAATGAACATCAATAGGCTGGGCTCAATGTTTTACACGACAAAGATAGCGAAGACCGATGTGTTCATATTATATGCTTTTCATATAATAATTTTCTTAATTCATTACTCTCTGGTTTACATACGCGAATTTGTAAATGATATCATGCTATATGGAAAACATGGAAAGTATAAACAATGCATTAAAATTGCTTTGTGGATCTTCATTTCAAGGCATTTGTATTACTTAAATAGATATACAAAACAAAGAGGTATGCCCCTATTAGTTTGCGAATGTACATTTAGCAAAAGAGGACGGCTATAAAATTACACAAAATTCACGGTACACAAACATGCTTGATTGAAGATTGCCGCTTACAATGCTTCATCTTATAAGTTAATTCTTGAACCACAGAGCATGCAGAGTGACTAACTTGTAGCCCGAAATGTTCTGTTGCGATGTGTTAAGGAAACTTTACAATGGAAAATTCCCATGTATTGATATTTCACTTCAGATAGTTCATTTCATGGCGCTTGTTTTCCTAAACGACTTAAGCAAAGCAATGCGCAAGTGCGTGTCACTTACCAAAAGTTGATGATGAATAGGAGGATAAACAAAATTTTTCAAATCTACCGTCATAGACAGAAAAAAGATTGAAGACTGTCATTCCTTGTCTCTGATAATATGATTGTCTATGCTCAGAGCTTTTCGAGTGCATCACTGAATGCTGTTTTGTTATGAGTTAAAAATAACGTTACAGAGGGTTATTTAAAGAATGTACTAAAATTGCCATTTACATTTCCTCAACTTCTTATATCGCACCTGTGCTAAAAGAGTGTTACATCTCCGAAATTTTCGATTTTGAGATAATTGAACCACAAAGCTCAATACGAAGTGCTTCTCATTCTCGAATAATGTTATAAGCCTAGTACCAATACGATCTCCTAGATGGCGCTTATTACCCTCTTCCACAACTAGGAGGGGAAACTTGCTCATGCGCGAAGAATGAAAATAAGATTTTTGCCAGTGCCTAATGGTGTTGTATTAAAATATTCCTGCAATCAAAATGTTCATTAAATTTTATTTGGAAAATAAATGTTTTTATTTGAAAAATAAATTTGTATCTTTTTAGAACCTGCTGTTCATGTTATCAAGGTTTTTTCTTCCTATTGTGAAAAGTTTTCAGTCCATGTTGACAAAAGGATGTTACTAGAAGAGAGTTATATCTTGTAATTAAAATTCAAAATCATGCTTTAAAAATTGAAAACAACTTTAATAGAATATAGGTTTGCCTTCTGAACTGATTCGAACAATAAGTTTTCTCAAAATTATCGTAGACATTCATAAAACAAGAAATGAAATTTTGACATATATCTTATTTAGCTCTTCCTGAAAATGTGGCTATTTTGAGATGTAATACTCTCAATCTAGCAGAAGTGCGATATGATAACGAGCTTATCTGAGAGCTCTATTCTTACCACATT
Organism: Dolomedes plantarius; assembly: GCA_907164885.2. Classification (NCBI taxonomy): domain Eukaryota; kingdom Metazoa; phylum Arthropoda; class Arachnida; order Araneae; family Dolomedidae; genus Dolomedes; species Dolomedes plantarius. Next base: position 155,522,117 of record OU015493.1, read on the forward strand.
CGTAATAAGTTTTAGTGAGATAAAACCTCACAGTTTTTATTGTTTCATTACCTGTTATAGTTCCCTAAAATAATGTCTCCTCACATGTGTTTCTAATAAAGTAAAATTTTTAAAAATGGGTTAAAACATGTCGATGGCACGTTTTATAATTTGCCGAGTAAAATATTTTTGGCTGATTTGATTCGTTTTGCTTGAAGTTTAACCACTCGTTCATGCGAATGTTTGAGAAATTTTAATTAGAATAAAAAATATTATTTTCACCTTTGTTACAATCGAGATAAAATAAATGTTAACCCTTCAACAAGAAGATTAATAATTTTTTTTTCCAAACTCATGATTTCAACATAATCTGCATGATTTCAACATAAATAAAAGTACTTTTTCATCCTACACAAAACTTTAAAGAGTACTTTAAAATAATATTAGTGGTTAACAATATTTTAAAACCTTTTATCAAAATGCTTATCAGAAAAAAAATTTCATTCTCTTATTGAAATTTTGTCATTAGTTTTGAACAATTACAGCTAACAGTATTATTTTTCGATAAAAGCCTTTTTGCACTTTTGTTATGCACTTATGTCCTAAAAGGGGAAGTAAAATATTTTAAAAAGAACCTGATACACATCATTTATGTAGCTTATCACAAGCTTGCAGCCATTTAACCAAGTATACATTTTATACTCCATCTTGTTATGTGCGTGTATTCAGAGGTTATCCATCATTTACTAAGTCAATATATTTCATTCAAGTTTCTAGGAAGAAAATAAAATTGCGTTTCTTTTTCTTTCTTTGTAAACATTATAAAGCTTTATATTTACTCGAATTTATCTTTCCTTATAGTGCACTTTTATTTTAAGAACCATATTTACAATGTAACTAGAGTTCGTAGAATTTTGAGCTATCGAAACAAACATTCGTCATAATTTATTGCGTTTAAAACTCTGAAAACTTTAAATAAAGTTAAATGGTATTGATTCAAATCAAAATGGAAGATCAACGTTTTAAGTTATGTAAAAAAATTCCAATCATTAGGTAAATTCTGTTATGCAGTCTCTCTGGTAACAAAATAAAACAACAACAAAAAAAGGAAACGAGATAGAATTTTGTTTAACTTGCTTTGCATTCAAGTATGTAAATATTTACATTTGGTTGTCATTTAATCTAATAAAATTTCCCTTTTATATTATTATTGGTTGATTAATTTAACAAATGTTGTCTTCATCATTTTAATTATCCCAAAAATAAGTTGTAAGCTTATAGAGATTCTATGCTCACTTCTACCCAGACTTGGGTGTATATAATTTGAAGTGGCACTCTATTTGAATTATATACAAACACAGTTTATACATGAAACAATGTTTATTGAATTCGTTGCACATATAATTGGCTTTTACAGCAATAAGCATGCGTACTACTTGTACGGAATTTATAAACACAGCTTTCAAGAACAATATATTTTTATACTCACGAACAGTAAGTCAAACCAGCAGTACTGCCACGTAAACTTCTGGCCCGCTAAGCACTAGCACAGGATAACACCTTTTCAACCTTAACAACCTCCCCTTTTTTCTATTAATGACGCTGCGTGGTATTTATACTAAGCGCGTATGCCGAAATTAGCATATCTAAAGCAGCTTCTTTAATTAACTCAAAAGTTCGATTCTTGTGAATCGAATCTTGTGTATACCTTACAAGCTTTTAATCCTCGACTCAACGCAGACTTGTTGCATACTCACTTGCGACAGAGCAAAAAGACTTCTGAGCTCTTACAAGTAGAAAATTTTGTATTCTTAGTATTCATGATAGACATTATCTCCAATAAACGAGAATTTGTCTGTTTCACCTCCAGGGTTAGCATTATTCAACTAGTTAGAATTTATCATGTGGTCTATGCCACAGAATTTCCAAGCGATTACAATTTCTTTTGCAACTGTCCAGTATTTGGCCAACAGATATTTTCGGAATAATTGTAGTGAGTAATTGTTTGAAAGCAGAACTTATATATTATACACAAAGTTAATGGGTCTCCAGGGGTTATTAAGGCTTCTAACCATATATGGGAATGTTATTGAATTTTATGCGTTGATTGCAGGATTGGGGTACATGTAGTGCTTACGAAAGTGTTTTTGGAAAGGAATAATACTTGTCAGAAAGGAAAAGTCAGAATACTTGTTGGGTTAAAACTAAGAGCAACCATTTTTTCGTTACAGATATATATATATATATATATATATATATATATATATATATATATATATATATATACATGGATATAAAAGAGAGCACTAAATATATTACATGAAAATTTATTGTGTAAAATAATATCTATTTGTGATGTAACATTTATCATGATTATGTATCGTCACCTCAATTTTTCACAAAGTGGATACGAATTCAGTCTAAGGCACGACCGAATTGGCATGGCTCTTGTGCGGGCCCATGGCGTCGGTTCGAATATTTGGTGCTCCCATAATGAAAGGGATGGGCATTTTTCTTCAGGATAAATTGTTTCTAGCTTTGAAAAAAAAGGCTTTTGAATTAATCGTAATTTTAACTGTATTCTTGTATGATTATAAAATTCATTGTGATTTTTAATCCTCAAGAATCCTTAAGTGGTAACACTTTAAAATCTTAGTTGCAGAAGTTTCCATGCAATGCATATAACGCGACGGTTCTCAAACTTTCATTAGCCACGATCCACTCTTGGTCCCGATAATTGTACCCGCTCTTAATGAACATATAAAGAATATTCTTGAATTAAGTTTTTTTTTGTGACCCATACCTGAGAATCCCTGGTTTAAAGGTTTAAAACATGGACAATTTTAGTCCAAAAAAGAAAACAGATAAGAAACAAATTAAATAATAATTTTTAAAATCATAAAAGAGCTATCTATTTAAGAATAATTGTATTTTATGTAACTTCAAAAATTATACAGCACAAAATTTTCCCACTTTTAATTTTAGCTCTGTCATTTATTTTCGTCACCAACATTTTGAAAACCGCTGGTTTAAATGCTTAAAACATGGACACTTTTAGTTCAAGAGACAAAACAGGTATGTAAAAAATTAACTAATAATTTTTTAAATTCATAAAAGAGTTTCCTTCATAATAATAATTGTATTTATGTGTAACTTTAAAATTTATCGAGCATAAAATTTTCTCATTTTAAATTTTAGTTCCGCCATTAATGTCAAACATGCTTATAATCAATATTAACAGCGACATAAATTTCTGACAACGAAGGGTTATTGAACGAAAAATTTTAATCCTCTGGAAATTCCGGTCTGAAACGCCGTCATATAAACATATAAATTTTATCTCACTAGTAATGAAAGGATATGATAATGTCATTTATATCCTTTCATGTACTGTGAATAAGAATCATGGTTGAATTATTCATTAATGTACTGTATATATATATACATTAGTTAATTATCATAAATTGTCTTTTAATAATTAACAGACAATGAATCCTTTAATGGTTAACTATTCAATGCTTTGAGAATTGGTACTGAGGATAAGATTTTTTCCCCGCCAACGTATCGATCGATTTTTATCAACGTCAAGAAAATTTAAACCATTCAAATTCTTTAAAAGGTATAAGAGCAAAAGCTAACGAGTGCAAAAAAAATTAATTTATCTTAAAAGAGAACTAATTATGTGCTAAAATACGTATCTCTCTGAGGGCGATTAGAAGTTTGTACATTCCATGATAGTTTAAATTTTAACACAAAATAAAATAATATATGTATATATATATATATATATATATATATATATATATATATTTATACATACACACACACATATATATGTATATATGTCTGATCATTTTTTCTTGAATAGCAATTTTTGTTAAATTATTAGGTAAAAATAATAATGAAAACCTATTTAAATGAATGCCGAAAAAAAAGCTATAAAATATATTTCATTTGGGTGTCTTAGAGAATTCAATTTCTATTTTGGAGATAATTATTTCACCATTACAAACTGTATAACTTACCGGAATTACTGGTTGAAAGATTTAGAGAACTAAATTTACATGTCGCCATATTTTACAAAAGTAATGAAAAACATTCTTTCGAAACATGACGGAATTCGAATCCAATATACATATCAAATAATGCAAATTCTGTTTCTTTTCTCAAGATTCTTATATATTAAAAAAGTAGCGATTCTTTAAGCAATTTAAACACCAATATATTTTCTTTTATGACATTCATCAGCGGAATTCTGATGGTGATTTGAGAAATTATTTGATTCAGAGTGTGGTAGTCAAAAATGAAATTTTGAGAAACTATTTGATATCTAAAATTCTTTTGATGTTGTTTAAATATTTATAAATTTGAAATTAGTTTAGGGTTTTCATAGTCAAAGATTTCTGAAGATAAATTCAATCAAGTACAAACCAGTGTTACCCTGTTCAATATTTTAAACGTCAAAAATAAACACTAGCATTATTTCATTTCAATGACTAGAGGGATTGGGCAATTTATTATTCTTTGTTTTTGTTTTTGGCAGTGTTCAGCCTAAATTCATTTAAGTTTCTTTGTTTCCTCAATTTTAACAACACAAATTTGATTTCTAAATAGAATTTAACATAAAAGGCAATGAGTTAAATATTTAGGTGTTTAAGAAAATCAGTTAAAGTAAGTTTTGACCAATAAAAATAATAAGATGATAAATTTTTTTTTTACAAAAGATTTTGCGTAAACATAAAAAAAGCAATGACATCCGTTCTCCGTCATCATATGATATCTAATAAGAATTACTGGTTCATTTCTTTGTTTTATTTTAACGCTTTTCATTGGGTCCCTTAGGAATGTTTGATTTTATAAATGTTAGATAACTTAAAATATATTATTTAATTTCACAAGTTTCAGCACTGTTTTTGCGAAAAGAAAAATTCAATTTCATTTCGCATTTTGCTCTTGTAACCTTCGATGAAAAACACTTTTAAAATAGAATGTTAAATGTCCTAAACTTGATTTCTTTCGAAGACATTAAAGATTTCGGCAAATAAAGCTCCACTAAATTTATTCTCTGTCTGACTCAGTTTCTACTAAAAGATATACCAAATGATCATTTTATAAAAAGAACATTATAAAAGGAATCCCTGATTTCAAAATTAAAAATCTCGAAAAAAAGATCTGTAGAAGAATGCAAACGGTATGGTTATCGTGAATGGTGTAAGAATTTTATACACTAATTTTCGAAATAGTTACAAAAGCTGCTAAGAGATGGCGCTGTTAGCGAAATTTTACTGGTTCTGGCATGGATTGGCCTCCATATTCGCCGGACCTGAGTCCCTGTGACTATTTATTGTGGGGCATATTAAAAGATACTGTCTACAGGAACCATCCCACCACTCTGGACGAGCTACAATCGGCGAATAGTGTGGCAGCTAAATCGATTTCTGCTCAGACACTACAGGGTGTGATGGCAAATTTTATTGTTTGTTTGCGCCACCTCCGTATAGCAAATGGTGGACATTTTTGAAAAAAAAAATGTGATATAGTGATTTCCAAGACTCCTTGCAAAAACTACGAGTTCATTTATGCATGCTGATACGAGTTGTAGAGCGCCATCTGTTGGCAGCTTTTGTAACTATTTCGAAAATTAATGTACGATACAGTTTCTTTTAAGATATTATTCAAAGCAGATAGAGACTTAATGAATGAAATAGGCACAGTCGTGAAAATTTACCTTAAAACTAGCAAATAACATAGTGAAAATTGTTGAAAAGTTAAAACTATGAGTAAAACTCAACTTAGAAGGTAATGCCAAACTCAGAATCTTCTGGTTAAGAAGCATAGCCTAAGACCTAAAGGAATTCTCTCTTTTCTGCAAGCAATGAAGTATGGACCTCATACGTTATCAAACGAAATAGGATACTTAACCCGTTCGCGACCAGCGTCCCGTATAAGCGACGCAACGATTCCACTGTTATCAGACCAGCGTCTCGGATACGCGAAGAACTCTAATCATCACGGGGAGCCCAGTGTAACGTATACGTAACTTGAAAATGGAACGATTTGTTTTAATTTTTAAATGCTAGTAGATGGCGCTAAATGGTAACGGTTTTCACAACAGTCGAGTCATATGGCATTTGACCTTCATGTACGGGCATTAGTTTCTGTTTTTCTGTTCTGTGCTTCTGGATTTGATAATTTATTGGTGTAAACAAACTGTGAATCACGGCTCTTTAAAGTGCACGTATGTGTTAAAGGGCCGCCGGCGTTTTTATTTATTGCTTTGCTTTTTTCGTTAGGAGAATATGGTGAAGTGCATCTAACTGACTGTACAGGGTATGAGAGAGAAATATTTCTGGGTGTTTTTTGTAGATGTTTTGGATATTTTTTTCTTTTTCTTTTTCTCGAACACGAAATCACTTTGTCGCTAGACAAAGTGATTTCGTATATACATCGCCTGTATATACATCATGAGACTGCTGGCCATAAATTTAAGGGGTGGGGTTATATTCAGTTTCATTCCGTTATCCATGGCTAAAAGACCGAGATACCTAACTAACAGTGAAATAATATGTGTTGTAATCAAAATATGGGAGGTGTTGACACTGGCAATTCTATCATTAATCACTATCCAGCATTTAGAAAAACAGTGAAATGGCATAAAAAGCTGTTTTTTGGTTTGTTAGATATGGCACTTCTAAATGCAAATGTAATATATTTGAAGGTAAAAGGAGAGAAAATACCCGCTTTGGAATTCAGATCCAGAGTTGTTAATCAGATAATAGAACAGTTCGCAAAACCAAGAAACTTAAAAATTTGTCCAAAATCATCGGGCACTCAACCTTTGCGTTTATCTGGAAGACATTTTCCGAAAATTTAAATTGACGAAAAAGGTTATAAAGGTAGAAGGCGATTTTTGTGTGCGCTAATAAAAGGAAAAGCGGAAGAAAACATCGTATTATAAGTGCAAAATATGCAACGTAGGACTGTGTGTAGATCCTTGTTTTGAACTATTCCACGCACAACAGAATATTTAAATTGGAATTTCATTATCTACAGATAACTATTGCTTAATTTTCTTTTTTTTAAATATCGTATTTGTAACTTTGGTTTCGTGTATACAGTATTTGTTTCCGTGTGTTTAAGTATAATTATAGTATTTTGTATGTTTCATTTATTTCTATTAACATTATATTCATTTTATTAATACATATTAAGAAGTAGTATATTATATACATAATTTCTAAAATTGAAGTCATTATATTAAAATGCTGATTTAATATGAATTTTTTTGTAAAATTAGGCTTAACTGCTGAAAATGCTTGGGCCGGTGGAGACGCTCCATTTCGGAGCGTTCGGTCCCGTGACTGCGATTCGTTTTCCGCGCGCTGGTCCTCAAGGGGTTTTAAGAAGCATTAATTCCTTTCAGGGCAATATTGATTCTTCTTCTTGAATTTTAATATTTTTATCCTGACTTAATAAGTAAGGCAACTGGATTTCATTCATTGGTTTATATAGTCTCTAATTTATGTTGTTTTTTTTTCTAATGCCTATTGGCCGGAAATATTCCAGACCAGGTCCATATTGGCTAGCGGGTGGAAAGGTGCGGCTCCAGTTTATAGTGGTAACACAAGGGTCGGAATCCAATTTAGCCAGGTACTACCTCAATTTTGACCGAGCCCATCCAGGTCATCTGGGGGGATCGTACCCTTTTCCACCCTCTTTGACATCATAGAGGATCTTTCTGATTTACGGATTATCGGTGACTGCCTACGTTCGGAGTCAATTTTTTTTTAAAATTATTTTTTAAAGGATTTTTTTAGCTTTTATGGTAAAATAGCACTTAATTAAAAAAAGGAACAAAAACTTACCTGTAAATAGCAAGCATTTTTATAAATTGGTCAATTTATAAAAATTGACCAATTTATAAAAATGTTGTAGGGTTCGCGTGTTGCTCAGATGCAAATTTCGGGTAGCAGCGTTGTACATGCCAGCCGAATTGAGTTCGGCGCAGGTGTTTGATCTATTTAAAGGGCACACGCTGAGTTGGCAGAAGCCCAAGACTGGAGTAGCGATACGGAGAGAGCGAGGCAAGCTTGATGGAAGGTGATAGCGGTGTTTAACTGATAGAGCGTGTATTGGTATTTAGCCGAGTTCGCTGCACGACTTCGAGAATTAGCTCAGAGCCGAGGTTTACGGGTACTCTGCCTGAAGGATTCATTGCGACCTTTAGTTTCTTAGTACCGCGGGTTGCGGTACTGCTGTGTATTATTTTGGAAGCCCCAAGTCGGGCTATGTTAGTCTGCCTCTACGTAGAGAATAAAGGAGTTATTCAGAAGTAGCCCTCGTACTTTATAATGTGCCTGGACCGTTAGAGAGATAAAAAAAGAAAGGAAGAACCACATAATGTAGGTCATTGATGTAGGTCATTGATGTGACAATGACTGTAGGTCAAGTAATTTTTCATGAAATTTAGATAAAACGCCTATCACTCTGCACAAAATCCTAATGCTACTATTTTAATTTTTTTCTCACACATGATACATATGACAGTTATATTCAAAATGCCCTACAATCTAAGAGAAAATTTTAAAATGCAAAAATAATACACGCAATTTTATGTTCCAATATGAAAATTTTCCCCGATTCGTCATTCCTTTCCGTATAAAAACAGCCGCAAATTAAAAAACAATTTATTATACATCAATTATTGTGCGTTATTTCATTAACAATAGCGTCTAAAACATTTCCTGAAAATTTTATCAAATTATATACATTATTATGTGAGATATGACGACCGTAGAGAATTGTGCTAAAAAATAATTCTGAGAAAAACGCATTTAAAGTTGTTTGTCACTTCAATTTTGTAGTAGAAGAGGTTTTTTTAAATAGCTATAACTCTGCTTCTAATTGATGTAGAAGGAAAATCAAAAAAAAATTTGAAAAGAGAAAAGATTGAATTAGACGATTCTTGCAAAAAATGAAATTGACCAAAATAGTCAAAAAGGACATTTTCAACGTAGGCAGTCACCTTAACATACCCATATCCGGCCTCGACATGGAAGTATTTAATGACGTTTCCGGGATTCGATCCGAGCACCCTCAGCACCGAAATCCGACGCGCTAGCACTAGTCTAACTTGGGTCCTCTCCAATTTATTTCTAAATGAACTTTTACTAACATTTTACTAACATTTAACATTCATGAAACAAGTCTTAACTCATAACTCTTCTGAAACAGGAAACGTAGAGACATATTCTCACGACACACTGACAGGATAAGGAAAAAAAATCAGAAATCTGAAAATAAAGCACATAAATGTTCTTAAAAGCTGTTTCTCATCGTTCTTTAAACCTGCATACGTCAGAATGCATTTATAATCTTCTTATTGCCAGATTCAGCTTTTTTGAGGGGAGGAATAGAAATTTAGAAAACGTATCATACAGTTAATTCTAACAAAGTGGAATTTTAAATATATGTAAAATGAGGAATGATCATTTTAAAATTTTTTGCTGAAATCAAACAGGAATTCATTACTTCTTTGTCTTATTTTGGTATGTAAAGATTTATAAATTACACAAACCTATGCATTATTTTTAAAGCTCATTATTGGATCAATGAATCGATTTATTTCTCGCAACTGGGAAAATTATCATGTTTTTATGGCTACCAGTTGAGAGACGGTCATGAGGGAGTTTCAAACGTTTGAGTAAATTGGAGAGTTTTACCAAAAATGTAGTTAACAATAAAAAAATTTCCAACAAAAAATTAACAATAAAAAATTTTAAGAAAATAATTCTAACATAAAAATTTCAAGCGAAAGATTAAGAATGGTTTACAAAAAATTATTTTTTATAGCTTCGTTTCCTTTAAATTTATTTTATTGCTATATTCTTAATTTAAAATACTATATGAAGATAAAATAAAATTTGATCTTTTATGTCTAAAATATTTACGTCTAACTGAAAATGGGCTTCAGTTCTAATAGTTTGACTATCATAAAACATTAATAACGGAATATTTGTTCAAAATTTTAAGAAAATAGGAAGACAGCGTTGTTGGAGTTAAGAAAACAATGTGACTGTTAGGTAGGATAAAGATGAGTAAAATATATAAAAAAAATTTAAATTGATATTTTGAAATTTCAGATTAATGTGTAATCTAAATGTTTTATTTTATATCAGAATTTTTTTAAAAATTAGTTGTGGCGAAATATTTGAAGCTTCAAAAATTGTATACGCTTTTTCTATATCCCACCTAATATCAGTATGAGTTTATTTCTGTTATATACCCACTTTATTATGATAATTCAGTAGCGAAACCTCTATAAAATGAAACAGTTCGTCATAACTTATAAAGTAAACGGATTTATATAAATTATTGCAAAATACACTGATATTTCTGTTGTTCTCCGTTAAATATTCATAAATTTACCATCCATAATTTTTTTCTGATTAGATAAATGATCTTTCATTACAAGTAAGAGATTAAGAAATGCAGAAGTGTTTAAAGTTTTCGGGGAGGAAAAGGGTATAATAGATGTAACTTTTTGTTTGATTGTTTGTTTGTTTCTGCTAAGAAGTTACTATTAAATGTACAGTAAACTTTTCTGTCTTTAAGAAAATAAGTTTCAAAAAATAAATTTTGTAAACTGTTGTGTTGTTATTGTTACTAATCCTATCTGATCTAACTGATAGCCTAGACCAGATTCATGAGACCAAAAACATTTAAAAAATCCAAGACAAGAAGGGGACTCTGCGTCAAATCCTACTTTTCAAACACCAACCAAGAAAGTAGATGGTCAGGGTTGGAATGATTAATGTTACATTTTCAACGGGTGGGGAAGATCTTATTGCCTTGATCAAATTTAAGAAACTTCAGGTGACCACTTAGGAGTCTTGACAAAGCAGTCTGCTGAACATGAGTGCCCACAAAAGCCATACCTCCTCCCGGCTGTCTGCCGCAATACCAGTCATGTGCTTCAGTCCATGAGCCATGAAGCCAATTCAAGCGATAAACACCACAAAACTACTAAAGAAAATTCGGAATATTGTGTTTCAATTGTGCCAAAGAAACTCTGTTCTAAACGGGCACAAATAAACGCTGACCCGGCGGGAGTCATGTGTTCACATCTTCCGATTAAAGTTCAAGAAATAAAAACAACGGCTGTAAATAATCATCTGGAGTGACGACACAAAGACAAGGTACATTATTTTCACACATATTCGAGTAGATAGAAATCAGAAGAGCATCGCAATGCTGATCTTACAACGAAGCTAAATAGAACAGAACCGTCTTATATCGAATCAAAACTAACTCTGCAGAAAGACAAAACATTACTATGAGTTGCCATTCTATGAATACAAAACTATTCAAAATACGATTACATTTGCCTGACATCTAGGGGCGAAATAATAAACTAAATACTTTCAAACAAACGCATTTAAAGCAGCTATTCTTTGTTTTATACGTGAAAATAGTATTAATTCCTTTGAATAACAGCTATCAACCTTCATTTTCTTGCAGTTTCTCCTTTTAAAAAAGTAATAATTTAACTTCACTTAATTTTTGTCCAAATAACTTTCCTATAAATAGCAGGAAATCTACTTAGTTTCTTGTTTTGTTCTTTTTGTTTCATTTTCCCCATGGCCGGAAGTTCCAGACGAGGTCCATATATGCTTTAAGGGGTGAGGAGTACGGCCCCTGTTCACAATAGCACTACAAGGGTCGGAGTCCGTTTTAGCTAGGTGCCACCACAATTTTGACTAAGTACCCCCATAGAGCGACATCTAGGAGAATCGTACCCTCTCCCACCTTCCCTGACACCATAGAGGGACTCTCCAGTGTGCATATTTAACGTCCACATCCGGGCTGGACCCGAAAGTGGCTTTTCTCGTGATTAAAGCCGAGTACACTCTGGTGGCGGAAGCCGACTTTCTACCACTAAGCTACCTCGGGCCCCACTTAATTTCTTTCTTGCCATTATTTATAAATACAATAATCCACAGTTATAAATTATTAATCCTTAACTCAATAATTTATTATCCTTAAGCTTAAAGTATCACTTACTGTATTCGTTTCTATTTTATACTGAATCCGATTTTTCTACGCATTTCTAACTGCAGAATAATTAACGTTTGAATAAATTGAACGAAATCAAAATTTATTTTATGTTTTTTTTTTTAAAGTCAAAACATAATTTTCAAATCTAAATATTTCTTTTGATTTCCAGTATGTTCTTCAAAAGTGAATACATATCACGTTCCTTAGATAGAGAAATTAACTGCTTTTCCAACATGCATAGATTTAAATATTCAGAAGCTCTAAGTAAAAAATGAAAAAACTAAGAAAGCATCATAACTCGTTTTGCTACATTTCGAAAAAATGCAGTAATATCTGGTATCACTAAATCATTTCTACGTGTGAAGTGACTTAGATTTTTAAAAAAAATTCAATAATATCTGGTAGCACTAAACCATTTGTACGTATGAAGTGACTTAGATTTGAAAAACAAAAAAAAATGCAGTAATATCTGGTAGCACTAAACCCTTTGTATGTATGAAGTGACTTAGATTTGAAAAAAAACAAAAATAATTTCGTTCCATAAAGTTAATATCTGTGGTTAATTGTTCCAAAGTAATAAAGTAATAAATTTCATTTCAAACTTAAACTGCCAAACTAACCTAAACGAATATCTGCAACGTCATGAATTTTTATTGCTGATAAAATCTTTTTTGTTCAGTCTGGTTAAAAAACTATATTACCTCGATCGCAAAATTTTGTCGCAGACGCCATGTAATTATATATGTTTACAAAATTTGCATGAATTTCTCCCTAGTAAGAGAGGTCACTAATTCAAAGGTTATCTTTACGTATGGATGAATAAAAATTTTCAAAATGTAATTCTTTAATATCTGAAATACCAACAGAATATATCCATATTTTAGAGATTTTCACCCATAATTATTTGTACAGAGTAAATGTCCATCAATAACAGCTATTAATCAACAAAGCTTATATCTTCCCCTTTAGAAAAAATTTAAACAATGAAGGTAAATAAAATAAAATCAGCTAACCATTTTCACTCTGCGTCTATACATTTCGAATATAATGCTATAATTTGAGGAATTTTCTTTAACCGGATTCGATTTAAAATATTGCAGGTACATCAGCAAATTCTCACCTGCACATCTTGCGCTAAAAGAATTTATTCTCAGAAATTATCTATTCAGTAATGTAAATTTGTAAATACGAAAGATTTATATTCAAACCCCTTCAGTTTCTTTCTTTTACACATTTTCCCTTTTATTCCAAGTATTCTAGGCAAAATAAAACTTTTATTCAGACGTCATAAAATATCTGTTATCCTCACATGTCCCTGGCCTGCTTTAGCTAGTTTGAAAAGCAAATACGGCTTTTTTTTTTCCCCCGACAAAATAATGGTTTGCAAAATGTTCAAAATTTCTACGCATCCGCAACATTTTTCCGTTTCTTTGTTGCAAAGTATCAGGTTACTCAAAAGACATGATGTATATGTAAAAAGACGGGAGAAAAAAATCTGAATAAGGGAAGTAAGTCGGTTTACGAAATACGCCTAGTGGAAATTTGCAAAATCGAATAAAAAAAATTTTTAAATTAATGTATAACACTATAAATATGAAACTTATTTTATTAGGTTTAAAATTTATTCAACAAGATTCCAAATATGTTTTCTGTTTATGGCATGAAATAACAGACATCATCAGACAGTTTACACGCCATTTTCTTTAAAGCTAAATTTATAATATCTAAAGTAACGTTGCGCTTATCTTTATAAGTTTTATTTAATAAATGTTAACACCTAAACAGGTTTTGTTATGGTCTATCGTGTATTTACTTGCAACATTAAAATATGTGTAAAACGTGAGGCATTTTGAAAAGTATGAAAACACAATGGAAATAGCACATATGAAAGCATGAGATCATTTTCTGAACACAAGAATAGAAATTTACCTGTATTGCGTAAATATAAAACGTTTCAGTTAAGAATTGCAGAGAAAATTAAACTCGTCATAGACATCAGTTTTAAAAACAAATTCGAATTTAATGTTGGTACATGTTTATAAGTCATATTCACTCTATGCAAGAACCATACCTGGACAATTTTATGTTTTACTAGCTGAAAACCCGCTCTTCGCTACGGAGTACATTCAAATTAAATACAACGTTCAATGTATGCAATTAATGCCAAAAAAAGTTATATATATATATATATATATATATATATATATATATATATATATATATATATATATATATATATATATATATATAATAAATACGACGATCAATGTATACAATTGATGTAAAAAAACCAAAAAAATATATTTATAAAAAATCGTAAGGGATATTTTTATTGACAAAATAATGTAGAAAAAATATTCAAATTAAATCTAATAGGACATACTAAAAAATATAGTACAGTTAATATAGTACAGTTTGAGGAACATATCTTTTACTGTATTTTAATATTTTTTTGGATAATGTCCAATCGTCTGCCGCATCAACAAGGGAAAAACTATTTTTTTGTCTATTTCATTGTTATTGACGTGACGATAAATTTATTTAAAGTACCAGAAAAAGAAATCACGTGATCAGCATTTAACAAATTAAATTCTAAAAATGAATCTTTAAAAATTCCCCAAAAATCAGAAAATGGAGGTAAAGATTCGATAAATATTTCATTTTGAAGGAATTTTTATGATCTTTCTCGTGATATAAATTTTATAACTCTCAAATTATTAAATTTAAATGCAAACTTAAAAAAAGTTGCAAAAACAGCTTAACAATTTAATTTTAAAAATCTAAGAAGAATTTTTCAAAAATTTTTCTTAGTGCACCCCTACAGTATAAGAAGAATCGCCATGCAAAATGTCAGCCCTTTAGGTCCAGCGGTTTGGTCTGTGCTTTGTATGTCAGTGAGTGAGTTAGTCACTCAGTCAGTTACGGAACTGTTTTATATA
>OU015493.1:155537191-155592191 GCA_907164885.2 Dolomedes plantarius
TGAAAACCCGCTCTTCGCTACGGAGTACATTCAAATTAAATACAACGTTCAATGTATGCAATTAATGCCAAAAAAAGTTTTACCAAAATTTTAACACACTTTATCCCTTCGGCCTGAATACTTCATGTTTTGGTAAAACGAAAAACGAAAATACTTTAGGCTATATAAACACTCAAGACTACATCTCAATACAAGTAGATCCAAAATTCTCCCTAAAGCGAAGACAGCGACGCGGTAATGGTAGTAACAAACTTAACATACAAAAACATAAAAACCTTTTTTAGAACTAAATAGGGATTTGTTGTCTGAAACTTCTGTAAAATTTAATTGGATAAAATGTAAAATATACAATATTAAAAAACGATGGTTAAACAAACTATGGCAATATGTAATAGATCCTAAATATAAAAGCCTCTTCGAACCTTCATATTTACAACACTATTTTACAATATTAGAAACCTTTAAAATTAGAGCTAAAAAATTAGGTATAGATCTTTCTGCAGCAATGCAACCTTTAAAAACAGAATACATAGTTATACAATTTAAAAATAATGCCTTTAATTCCATTCCAATAAATAAAATATTTAAGGATTCTATGTCTGACTTACCTTGTAAAATACAACCTAAAGTTACATACTCTTATAATATACAAATTAGTCGTAAAATATTTAATTATAATCTAAATTCAAAAAACTTAAACACAGTTTATGAGTGTGATTGTCATCATAAATCAATGTCAAAATATATTAATCCAGATCATAACCATGTCATAACGGGTAATGTCCAGATAGTATCGAACAAAAACCTAAGTGATGCAATACAAATGGGTACTAAGTTTAGATATAATTGTTTTAAAGACATAGAAATAACCTTCAATAAGAACCTCACCACCTTCATTGAAAAAAATGCTTTAAAATATAATTTGCCTTTGGAGGCATTTACAAAATGGAAACAAAAAACTTCATTTACTTTTCTAAAAAGTTATGAATTGGCCTTAAAGGGTTCTAGAACAAATTTCAATAGTCCAAGTATGACCTCTATAAAGGGACTACAAAATAAACTGGTAATTAGTTATGTAGACAAGGTGGCTTCTAATTATTCATTTATTTGCAAATATTATTATATTCAAATTGTAAAAAATTTTTATTCAAATAATACACTATACGAACCATATGCATTTGATGAGTTGTTTCTGAAACGACGTTTAGTTAAACTGCATAAAAAAATTAATATAAATCTTTATTCCTTCTCCTTTCCCTACCTTGTTGCAATTCCCAAATTCCACAAAAAACCTATTACCTTTCGACCAGTAACTGTTGGTTTCGGTACCTACATAACTTATGCTAATAAATTGATAATACCAGTTTTAAAAAATCTTTTCATTAAAATAAAAAAATTTGGATCCAATATAATCACTAATAGCTTACAATTAATATCAAAAATCAAAAATTTAAACGATATAGAACTAATAGAATCTTATGACGTAGTAGACCTATTCAATAATATAGACACTACTTTTCTTTTTTCAATTCTAATTGAGTTTTTTCACAGGTTTGATTTACAAGAATATATTACTTTTACTCTTTTTAAAAATAGACTTCGTATCATATTGTTTGAAAATTATTTATTTAATGGTACAACATATTACATTCAGACATTTGGACTGCCAATGGGGGGAGGATCATCGTCCTATTTGGCAGATTTATATTTATATTATTTTGAATCTAAATCATCACTTTTACAAAATATAGCTTTCTTTAGATACGTAGACGACATTTTCATTGCTCACGAGGTTAACTGTAACTTTGTTCCTACTTTTTATCCAGCTAATATAAAACTAACTAAGACCGAACAAAACTCCAAAAATGAAATCAACTTTTTGGATGTAACCATCACTTTGTCAAACGGAACACTATCTTTTTGCATATTCGATAAAAGAGATTTATACGACTTTAACATAAACCGTCTATCCAATTGGAATACTGCTTTACATTCTAATGTTAAACGTAATATAGTCAACAACTACATAATTCGTTGTGATAGACTGTGTGAATCTAGGATTGAGATGAATAAAAGAGTTAAAAACTTCATTGAACTGGCTGTACAGGCGGAGTATCCGGCTGGCTTTCTGGTAGATATACTGAGGCGTTATTTTGGGCGCGTGGATGTCCTTGGGCACTTGGACTTGGAGGTATACTGTTTTTGTCTGCTGTTTTGAATTTTAAAGTTTTAATGGTTTTGTTTAAAATAGTTTATAAGGTGTGGTGTTTTTTAATGGTAGTGTAATTTTTCAATGTAATGTGGCTTTTTCAGTGCTTTTTCTTATATTTTTAATTACTGTTTTTAGTAAGGTAGTTTTTAGAGATCATCTTATGACATTATGTCACTTTATTTTATTATAGTATATAACTTCTACTTTTATGTCTAACTTTTCTATTTATTGTCTCAAACCTTTTTGAAAAGTTTTAAATTTTCTAATTGATGTATGACGAATGCTGGGAAAATTTTAGCTATGTAAAAAGATCTTTTAACCAGGATAGAGGGGTCTTAATCCCCCTCACGTCTTTTTAAATACATCAATTTCCGTTTTTGTTTCAAAATTTCCTTTTTGCTTCAGAAATTCACTATCCTTTTTTAGCTCATCTTGGTGTATCATTATTGTTTTAATTATATCTTATATAGTATTGTCTAATAATTGCAGCTTAGCGCATATTGACAATATACATATTAAATGCCTATATTTATAATGTATTGGTTTTGGTGCAACACATGCTTTAAATATTTTAGTTATATATATATATATATAATAAATACGACGATCAATGTATACAATTGATGTAAAAAAACCAAAAAAATATATTTATAAAAAATCGTAAGGGATATTTTTATTGACAAAATAATGTAGAAGAAAATATTCAAATTAAATCTAATAGGACATACTAAAAAATATAGTACAGTTAATATAGTACAGTTTGAGGAACATATCTTTTACTGTATTTTAATATTTTTTTGGATAATGTCCAATCGTCTGCCGCATCAACAAGGGAAAAACTATTTTTTTGTCTATTTCATTGTTATTGACGTGACGATAAATTTATTTAAAGTACCAGAAAAAGAAATCACGTGATCAGCAATTAACAAATTAAATTCTAAAAATGAATCTTTAAAAATTCACCAAAAATCAGAAAATGGAGGTAAAGATTTGATAAATATTTCATTTTGAAGGAATTTTTATGATCTTTCTCGTGATATAAATTTTATAACTCTCAAATCATTAAATTTAAATGCAAACTTAAAAGTTACAAAAACAGCTTAAAAATTTAATTTTAAAAATCTAAGAAGAATTTTTCAAAAATTTTTCTTAGTGCACCCCTACACTATAAGAAGAATCGCCATGCAAAATGTCAGCCCCTTTAGGTCCAGCGGTTTGGTCTGTGCTTTGTATGTCAGTGAGTGAGTTAGTCACTCAGTCAGTTACGGAACTGTTTTATATATATAGACTGGCTGAAATCCCGCGCTTCGCAACGGAGTACATTCAAATTAAATACAGTGGTCAATGCACAAAATTAATGGCAAAAAAATAAATATTTATATTTATAATAAATGCGATGATCAATGTATACAATTGATGTAATATATATATATATATATATATATATATATATATATATATATATATATATATATATATAGTATATATATATATACTATATATATATATATAGTATATATATATATACAGTGACTCCCAAAAGTGTTCGTACACTTACGATTTTCAATGAAATAGGGGTCTATCCATTGATTAAAATGAATATTTCAGAATGGGCATTTAATAATAAGATCTATAATCTATTCTTAACAAAACTACATGAAATATTTTGAAAACATAGTAAAACTTTATTTTTAAGAAACCAATAATCCAAAAGTAACAAAAACTTTATCTCACAAAAGTCATCGTACACTTGTAAAAAATCTCTCCATATTAGTAAATATTCTAATTTTTAGTTAAATTAATATTTAGTAGGATATCCTTTAGCATTCACAACAGCTTTTAAACGTCTGGAAATAGATTGCTTTAGTTCTTTTGTAATTTTTGCATCAATGTTCATCTATTCTTCCATCATAATTGTTTTTAGTTCGCTTTTCGTGTAAATGTCGTGTTTTTGTACTCGAACCTCCAGTTCTCTCCAATTATGTTCTATTGGGTTTAAATCTGGCGATTGAGGTGGTGTTTTCAAAACTTGTGGATAATTATAGAGACACCAGATGCAAACGTTGAGAGCCGTGTGCTTAGGATCGTTATCTTGATAAAAAAACAAAGTTGTTTCCAATACCCAAATTTTGAGCTGATAATTTTAAATTGTCTCTTAAAATATTTATAAAAGTAGCATGATTCAGTATGCCATCAGTAAATACCAAATTTCCTAGTCCTGATGCTAACATGCACCCCCACACAATGATACCTCCACCGGCATGCTTAACTGTTCCTACTAAGTTCTTGGGATTAAGTTCCTCATTTTTTTCTTCTCCATACAATTATACGCCCATCAGCACCAAAAATGTTCATCGGCAAATAAGACATTATTCCAATAGGTTTGAGGCTTAGTTATCATTGATAGTGCGAAGGGAAGCCTAAACTTTCTGTTTTTCTCACTCACAAAAAATTTTCTATGGGCACAACGCCCATGTAATCCAGCTGTTCTGAGAACTCGTCAAAAAATTTCAGGTTAAATTGAAGTAGAAAATGTTTCATTGAATTCTGCAGAAACTTTTACAGCACTCAAACATGAATTTTTCACAAATTTTCTAATTAAAAATCTCTGATCACGTTTTGTTAACTTTGCCGGACGGCCTTTTCTTACCTTGTTTTCGATCAAATTTTCTTCTTTAAAGCGTTTTTTCATATACTGCGAAGTAGAATGGGATAAATTAAGTAATTTAGCAACATTCCGAACTGATTTACCTCTATTATGATGAAAAATAATCAATTTTCGAATGCTGTTTGTTGTTTCTTTATGACTACGAGCCATTTTAAAATAATAAATAGAATATTACGGAGTAGGCAAGCAAAAATTAAAGCCAAACGATATTTTAAATGCCACCACAATTCAAAAATAAAAATAAAGTGCCAGACGATAATTTTATTTATGAATTTATCCGAAAATATTTCAGTGTACGATGACTTCTGTGAGCTAAAGTTTTTGTTACTTTTTGATTACTGGTTTCTTAAAAATAAAGTTTTGCTATGTTTTCAAAATATTTCATGTAGTTTTGTTAAGAATAGATTATAGATCTTATTATTAAGTACCCATTCTGAAATATTCATTTTAATTAATGGATAGACCCCTATTTCATTGAAAATCGTAAGTGTACGAACACTTTTGGGAGCCACTGTATATATATATATATATATATATATATATATATATATATATATGTATATATATTTATTTATTTATTTATAAAAAAATAGTAAGGGATATTTATTTTTTGGGGGGATAATATCCAATTGTCTGCTGCATTGGAAATAAATTTTTTTATCTATTTAGTTGTTATGCACGTGACGATAAATTTATTTAACGTACCAGAAAAAGAAATCACGTGATCAGCATATAATAAATTAAATTCTAAAAATTAATCTTTAAAAATTCACGAAAAATCAGAAAATGGAGGTAAAGATTCGTAAAAGATTTCATTTTAAAGGACATTTTATGATCTTTCTTGTGATATAAATTTTATAAGCCTCAAATTATTATTTTAAATGCAAACTTAAAAAAAGTTACAAAAACAGCTTAAAAATTTAATTTAAAAAAATCTAAGAAGAATTTTTCAAAAATCTTTCTTAGTGCACCCCTACACCATAAGAAGAATCGCCATGCAACATTTCAGCCCTTTATGTCCAGCGGTTTGGTCTGTGCGTTGCATGTCAGTGGGTCAGTCAGTCAGTTACTCAACTGTTTTATATATATAGATTACGGAGGAGCGCAACTCCCTTACTGAGACTGTTTAAGGCAGCTATCAAGTTGCATGTCCTTCAACAGAAATTAAAGATGTCTTTACAATGATAGTAAAGATGTCTTGGACGTACATTCCTACGTAAGTGCTACTCCACTTACTTCCAAATTCTAGCTATCATTCCAACTCAAGCTATCATTTGCTTCTGTCAATTATTTATCTACTTAGAAAAGCTACTGTCCTCGCTACAGCTTGTTAATCGAATGAAGCCAGCTAGTTTTGCCATATCATATTTGTCTAACACAACAATGTGAGCTAAATACTGAGAAATACCACGACATAAGCAATTTATTGGTAAGTTTAAACCGGCTTTCCGAGATTCCCTGTAGTGGCTTGAACCACCTTTGAATCTATGGTCAAGACATCTTTTCTATCTGCTAAAGTACACGACGTAAGTGGGATAACTGTAGAACAGTAATTACAAAAAGGAATGCGTGCATTCATAAGGGAAAGAGGCTCAATGGCGAGAATTTCGAGTGTGGCATATGTAGAACGTTCAGTCAAGCTCAACGATTTCCCCCCTTTTTTTACTAATCGAGTCGTCAATTTTTCACCAATGGACCTCTGCACTAATATTAAGTTGCAAAGCAACTCTGAATACTTTGTTTTTGGCAGTCCATCATCATGATGTCGTTTTAGCCAAAACTGTTGGACTAGATCTCTATCATACTACTAACTGAACTCACTCTCTCTTGACTGTCACGAAGTACTGTCACTTAACAGTATTCTTCGCTACCAATACTTGTATTAGTGCGAGAACGATCGACAGTGAGTGAATCCTTACGGTGTATCACGTTTAAGATATCCGACTACGTTTAAAACATCGATTTTTATGAAAATTCCGAAACCGTTTTCATTCCTTTTTTTTTTTTAAGATTATAAATTTCTGCTTCTAAATCTCCTTTTAAATTTTCTGTACTATCATTAGAAAGGAAATGAGAGCGATTTAAAGATCAGCAGCAGCTATGAATTTCAACAGAAGTTGAAAACTTCAATGGTGTTTTCTGAAGAACTTACTTTTCATCAAAAATGTAAACGACTCATGTGATAACTCAAAATCTAACCATGATACGTCTATGAAAATTTTCATGTATGTTTTTCATAATACTAAGAATGCAACAAATCTGTAGATTTGGTTCTAGGTAAATTATTTATAACTGCATTTATAAAAAATCTCATGGAAAATTACTAAAATTTTACATGTAATTGCATATAATGACTTGTACTTTTTTTAGATTTTAAGATACCGATTAGCTTTTAGGTCATTACACTTAGAAGGTACTTACGAGCGTATTAAAAAAAATAATGTTATAGGTATAATATTTTTTTGGAGCTAGAGCCGTTTTTGTAAAAGTTTGCTAAATGTTGACCCTAATTTCCTCAATTTTGTAAAAATTAGCATAGTTATTCTCTAATTTTTCGTCATTTTCGAGTTTTGGTGTTATATTCTTTCAAAAAATATGACAGAAATTTTCGTAAGTAAAATTTTCCAAAGAAAGCTAAGAACGCAGTCGTATACCTTAATGATAAATCACGATGTCAATAGGATTCGTTGAAAGCGAAAATGTCTGAAGTAGGTACAATTACAGTGATGTGATCTTTGTTCCACTTTATAGCAGAACAAAAACAATCCACAATACCACGCATGGGAATCACATTTCCTTCGATTGATACTTACACTTTCCACTTGTGTATGGCATCCATCCAGAATGGAGAACTTCCAAGACTCCGATGTTTATAAAACTACTGTCACAGCCCTGTTGCAGAAAATTCTGCAATCTACATATAAAAAAGTTCCGTAACTGACTGACTGACTGACAGATAACGCACAGACCAAATCGCTGGACCTAAAGGACTGAAATTTTTCATGGCGATTCTTCTTATACTGGAAGAGTGCACTAAGAAAGATTTTTGAAAAATTCTTCTTAGATTTTCTTAAATTAAAATTTTAAGCTCTTTTCTAACTTTTTTTAAGTTTCATTTAAAATAATAATTTAAGGGTTGTAAAATTTATATCACGAGAAAGACAATAAAAATTCCTTTAAATGGAATTTTTTCAAATCTTTACCTCCATTTTCTGATTTTTGGTGAATTTTTAAAGATTAATTTTTAGAATTTCATTTATTAAATGCTAATCAAGTGGTTTCCTTTCTTTTTGTGATACTTTAATCTAATTTTGCATCACGCGCATAGCAACGAAATACACAAAAAACTATTTTTTTTCTTGCTAATGAGGCAGACGATTGGATATTATCCAAAAAAATATTAAAATACAGTAAAAGAAATGTTCCTCAAACTGTACTATATTAACTGTACTATATTCTTTAGTATGTTCTATTAGATTTAATTAGAATATTTTCTTCTACGTTATTTTGTCTATAAAAATATTCGTTACGATATTTTTATAATATATGTATATATATATATATATATATATATATATATATATATATATATTATTTTGGCATTAATTGCACACATTGACCGTTGTATTTAATCTGGAAGGACTCCGTAGCGAAGCACGGGTATTCAGCTAGTCATTTATAAGAAAGATGTATCCAAGCCATCGCGTTTGGGATCTCTAAGAACTAACTCCACGGTTCTGTCACAATCCCCGTTTTCCTCTAAAGAACTGCTTTTATACAGATGGAACGAGTGTTACATCCATCCAAAAATATGTGAGAACTGTCACATTATTTGGACAATATTTTCTATAATACACTTTAGGATGTTATTAGGGGACACCGAGACTCCCCACACTCGACTGTTTGTTTCATAATACCACACTAACTGCTTGTATCACAGCTATAAGAAAAGATGTTTTCCTATGTTCAAGACACACTATTTTCTAAAAACATTTACATTATTTCTAGAGCCTAATCTAAATAATTTATAATTCTAAAAAATTTTCATTATTTCTTATTCATGCGCAATTCGCAAATCGATTTTCTTTCTGTGTTTAATTACCCAAAGCAATATTATTTTTTACCCTAAGTTTATTCCTATAAAAAATGACTAATGTGCGCAATATATAAATTACAATATATTTCAGCCTTTTTTCTGTTGCTTTAAAGTGTTTCTTCGTTTAATATTATCTCCCTATTTGTGACAGTTTTTATTTAGCAGAAAAACGTTTTAGTTTTTATAAAAAATAATTTTTATCGCTGACGGTTTTATTCCATTGTGTAACCTCCTCAAATAAAACATTTGTTCCTGCCGTCTCAATACGGCAATATAACTTTACTTCTCCAGTTTTAAGCTAATTTGATCATTCAGTTTTTTTTCCATTACAACATTTTATGAGTATGTTTGTTTAGGTTAACTTTTCTACCTACTTACGAATTTTGTACTTATTATATATATACAGAGGCTGTTCGCACATTTTTTAGACGATTTTGGTAAGCGGTAATAAAAAATCGTTTGCAGCAAAAGAAATAATTGCAATTGTACTATGTTTTTAAAAGTCAAAATTATCGTCTAAGGCTTGAAAGTTTTGTTTTTATTCAAAATGGCGTTTTTAAGAAAGCAGTGGTTCGAAGGCTACATTTATGCTCTTTCCGAAGAGAAATATGCATACTCCGTTATCCAAACACGATGTGAGAGTCATGGTTTTGTGATATCTAAAGCATCGATAGGTAATATCGTCAACAAGAAAGGAAAAAAACGTCAAATTAGAGCCTCAACTGGGACAAAAATTAAAAACAAGTATCCAAGGAAAAAACGGACATCTTCGACTATTGCAAAGGTACGTTGTTTAATGTTAAAAGAAAATCCCCCTAGTCAAAGGACAGTTGCAAAATCATTAAAATGCTCAGTTTCCACTGAAAACAAAATGTTGAATCTATGCCTCGTCGTCGTGTGGCATCCGTTATTAAGGCCAGAGGAGGCCCAACTCGTTACTAGGTAGGTATCCCTAATTCAGTGGCACTTCAGTATACTAACAGGAAAATATTTTATCGCCAATTTTTCTGAATGAAATACCATCGCTTTACCCACAGTGCCATCAATCTGTGAGACTCCATCAGGACAAAGCTAGCAGTCACACATCAAAATCCACTGTAAATTTCCTAAAAGAAATGGAACAAAAAACTGGTATCAACGCCATACCCTTCACTGATATCCCTGCTAAATCTCCCGATGTATCACCTATGGATTTTTGTTCTTTCGGACTTTTAAAATCTGCATTATCCAAACGTCGTCCCAAAACCCTTACAGGACTCTGGAAAGCTGTTCAGGAGGAATGGGATAGAATACCTCTTCTGACACTTCAAATGGCATTATTATCCTGGAAATTGAGGTGTCGAAAGATAGTTCAGAATAAGGGATGTCAAATAGAACATTTAAAACACAAGAATTTTATGTAATTTAGTTTTGTGAATACAATATACATCGTCTAAAAAATGTGTGAACAGCCTCTGTATATATATATATATATATATATATATATATATATATATATATATATATAGATATATATATTGATAAATATAGATATAGATATAGATATATATATATAGTGCTTTTTTTCTAAAAAAATAGATCTGCATACGGTGCTTTCTCAAGTAAATGCGTATTCTCAGTACCGTTTATTCCCACGTCACGTCACAGACAACAAAAAATTCGCAATTAAAAAAAATACTTTTTTGATATTAACTATTGATTTGTAAGTATCTTAAAATTACGGTTAATTTAAACCAAATCAATACTTAAAAAAAGGTTTGGATCCGCCGTATCCCCGCGTACCCCAAGAAAAAAAGCCCTGTATATATATATATATATATATATATATATATATATATATATATATATATATATACATACTAGATGCTCACTAAGAAAGCTTTTTAATAATTCAAGTTTTAATGAGGGAAAACGGATAAAGCCCCTAAATTAAAATTTAAAAAATATTTCAGTTAGTCTCGTCTAACGAAACTACGTCGGATTATTAAAGTAGTATTATTTATCATTCCTAACATATTTTTTTTTCTTGACGCATTTTGGTACTTTTAAGTTTAACTGTTTACTGCCAGTGGGTTTGGCGCGCTGCCAAAATTATAACTCTGGACACAGGTCAGACACATTTTTTCTTCCCGGTGGACCGTTATTGAGGAACGTAATCCTACGTTAAAATGTAAAACCCATATTTCACATCGGATCATGGTCGTTCAATTACAGGGTGGACTCTTCTGAGGAATGAAAACACTTTCCTGAAAAAGTTAGTTTGAATGAAATGAACCAAATCACATAACTGATTGTACTATTCTATTCCGTAGTGAAGCAGGGGTATTTAGCTAGTCTTCTTATAAATGTTTTTAAAGTTATAGTATGTGGTGTATATTTTCATACTTTTCATTTAAGAAAAAAATTCAGTGTGTACAAAAAGAATTTATCGTGTTTGTGATACCTTTTATTATGCATGACTGCTAAATTTTCTTACTGTTTGTGTAATTTTATTCAAAATAATATTATTATTCGATGAAAATAGAAAAATTATTATTCAGTACTCTGTAAAGCATCCAGGGAAAAAATTTTGGCAGTTTTTCGATTCAGTCATGGACTGATAAATCCTCACCATTTGTAAATTTAATTTAATGTTTCTTTAGATACACCAAGGAAATATCCCTGATCTCTTATGTCAAAGGAGTTGATTGTACTTTTCTACTCCTTAGAGAAGCATGGGGATTTAGCTAGTCTTCCTATAAATATTTTTAAAGTTATAGTAAGTGGTGTTTATTTCCATACTTTTCATTTAAGAACAATTTTAATGTGTACAAAAATAATTAATTGTGTTTTGATACCTTTTATTATGCATGACTGCTAAATTTTTTTTCTTACCGTTTGGTAACATGTGTAATTTTATTCAAAATAATATTGTTCTTCGATGAAAGTAGGAAATCTATTATTCAGTACTCTGCAGAACATCCAGGGAAAAAACGGCAACTTTTTCTATTCAGTCCCGGACTGATAAATCCTCAACATTTGTAAATTGAATTCAATCTTTCTATAGATACACCAAGGAAATATCTCTGACCTCTTATGTCAAAGGTGTTGATTGTACTATTCTATTCCTCAGAAAAGCATGGGTATTTAGCTAGTTTTCCTATAAATATTTTTAAAGTCATAGTATGTGCTGTATATTTTGCACATTTTTCATTTAAGAAAAAAAAATTCCAAGCATACAAAAAGTATTAACTGCTTATGTGATACCCTTTTTTATGCATGACTGTTAAATTTTTCTTACCGTTTGACAACGTGTGTAATTTTATTTAAAATAATATTATTCTTCGATGAAAATAGAAAACTTATTATTCAGTGCTCTGCAAAACATCCAGGAAAAAAAATTGGCAACTTTTCCGATTCAGTCCCGGACTGATAAATCCTCACCATTTGTAAATTAAATTCAATATTTCTTTAGATACACCAAGGAAATATCCCTGACCTCTTATATCAAAGGATTTGATTGTACTATTCTACTCCTTAGAGATGCATAGGTATTTAGCTAGTCTTCCGACAAATATTTTTAAAGTCATAGTATGTGGTGTATATTTTTAATTCTTTTCATTTTAGTAAAAAAATTCCAAGCGTACAAAAAGTTTTAATTGCTTCTGTGATACCTTATTTTATGCATCACTGCTAAATTTTTCTTGCCGTTTATCAACGTGCGTAATTTTATTTAAAATAATATTATTCTTCGATGAAAGTACGAAATTTATTATTCAGTGCTCTGCAAAACATACAGGGAAAACAATGGCAACTTTTTCAATTCAGTCACGGGCTGATAAATCCTCACCATTTGTAAAGTGAATCCAATCTTTATTTGGATACACCAAGGAAATATCCCTGATCTCTTATGTCGAAGGAGTTGATTGTACTACTTTACTCATTAAAGAAGCATGGGTATTTAGCTATATATTTTTTAAAGTATTAAATATATAATATTTTTTAACTATAAATATTTTTTCTATAAATATTTTTAAAATTATAGTATGTGGCGTATATTTTTCATACTTTTCATGTAAGTAAAAATATTCCAAGCAAACAAAAAGTATTAATTGCTTATGTGATACCCCTTTTTATGCATGACTGCTAAATTTTTCTTAACGCTTCGCAACGTGTAATTTTATTTAAAATAATATTATTCTTCGATGAAAGTAGGAAATTTATTATTCAGTGCTCTGCAAAACATCCAGGGAAAAAAAATTGGCAACTTTTTCGATTCAGTCACGGACTGATAAATCCTCACCATTTGAAAAATTGAATTCAATCTTTCTTCAGATACACCAAGGAAATATCCCTGATCCCTTATGTCAAAGAAGTCGCTAGAATTATGCGATAGAATTACTATTTCTAATAAGCAGAACGATGAAAAAATAATACATTCTTAACTTTTTCCCCTGGATGCATAAATTACTTTCCGTAAATCAGTTGAATTTGTTATTTTTTCTTAATTATAAATGTGCGTGTTAAGAAAAGTAACGAACGGGGAACTTATTAATCAAAATTTTATTTCGCCATGCTATATTTTTTTTTTACCTCAGCGCCCAGGTGACTCATGATTAATGTATTTAAATAAGGAAATGTTTCAACGGGGCGTATAAAAAAATTCTAGTTATTTTTCCCCTTTTTAAATTTATTATGAATTTATACCCATTTTGGCCTTAAGCCATTTTAATTTTTGTGTGAAAGTTTTTGATATATCACTATGATAGTTACTGACACTATTGTGGCCAAGAGCTTCGGAATACGGTTATTAATAAAAATCACAATATTTCCAAATAAAAATTGAGGAAATTTGTAAAGTGTACGGATTTATGCAGTTAATAAAAAATATATATGGGGGAAAATATATATATATAAAGCTCTACAGATAATATATGCAGCATTATATTAAATGACTGATTTAAAAAAATTGTAATATCTTACTAATCCTAGTTATTGTCATAAAATTTTACCTATTTTTTTAATTATAGCAGTCTTTCTTGTGTTATACTAGAGCTTGTAGAACATTATGCATCAAATGTAATAAAATATATAAAATAAAAACTTGAAATAGCTATCCAAAACAGAAAGATAAACCTATTACAGATCATTTAATGATATTAAGCTTAATATCATTATGCTAAAAATTTAATGATATTAACCATAATGGTGTTAGTTCTTTATGAATACAGTCTGCGTTATCATTACATGGAGGAATGTTTCTGAAAAATGGGATCATAAAGATCTTAGCGCTGGTTAATCCTTCAAAAATAGAGAAAAAATCCGCCATCTAACTGAGTAAAAAGCTACAAGATGTCGACCAATTCACCAAGCAGAAAGGGTTAAGGTGGTAATCGAAAAAATTGGCTTGGTAAAAAAACGAAGCATATGTCAATACATATCATGCAACAAACTGCATTCAACCCATGGCACGCAAAAAGAGTTATATAAAAGAAAAAACACCAAAAAATGTCCACAATTACTGTAATTTATCAGTTAGGGATGTTAAAATTGGAGAAGTTTCAATTAAAGATGAAATAATAATGTATATATTAATAAAATATTTTTAATTGAGCTTTTTTTATTGTTTATTGTAGTAAATTAATAAGGTATTTCTATTCTTTGATTTGTTTCACTTCCTTTGAAAAAACATTGCATATAAGTTAAATATTGTTAAGCTGAAATTTCATTTACCGACAAAAACTCAACAATGGCAACAGCGAAATTAAGATTTTGAGATAAAACCTCATACATGCATGTCTAGGCGTTAAATTTAGAGGATGTCTAAGAAGGTTGAAAAAAACATTGAACACTGCTTTACAAAAAATTACCTAGCACAAGACGTTGAAACATTATTAACCTGCTATTAAATGCTAACATAATCTTCAATGACATGCTTAGAAAAATAGCTAAATATACTTTTCTCCTCTTTGAAGATTACCTAATTTTTAATTGTATGGAATGTTTTTGCCTTCACTTAGAGGATTATTGCCTCAGTCATTTGAATTCATAGGAAGAATGCCGTGAGTAAATTTATCTTAAATACACGCGACAAAAAAAACAACAAAAAGATATACTAGAACGCTCTTTTGTGGTTTTTTTAACATAAGCATTTTGTTCGTAATGATCATCTTTAAGTGCAGTAAACGAACTTAATTTTCTAGACAAACATTTAAATTTAATATGGTTGATGAAGTAGACATTATAAACCCGGAATGAATTTTTAATACTTAACATACAAATCTTTTTATATTTCCTGAAAGCTTTTCTAATTCATCTATTATTATACTTTAACTAACACATCCTATTCTTTTGTCTAGAGACGATAACAAATAAAACCCTAAAAGTGCTCAATATTCCTTGTGCTTGTAGCAATCGAGAAGTCCATTCCGAGGAAAACAGTTTCACTACAGAATTAGATGATCAAAAATATACGTAGTTAGAACGCATAAACAGTACTGGACTTGACTTGGACGAGACTTAACGACTTAGAGATATTTACGATTTGTTTATGCAATAAATATTCAGATAAGATTTTGAGGCAGATAAGATTACTTACTTTTGCCTGTGGCAATGAAGCTTTTTTTTTATTATTCAGAAAGTTGGTCAGTCTAACTTATAGAAATGTAGATTTTTCTAGTATTTTGTGTGCAAGTAAAGAAATGTTAAGACATAAAAACTTCTGTCTACAGCATAAAAATGGTTTTCTTCCCGAGAGTAAAATTATTCATAGCAAGTCCTATTTTTCTTAAAGTGGTATTGTTAATAAATTATTTCTTAAAATATGTATCTTATAACTGAATATAGAAAAGTATTCTGCAGAATTATGCCATGGAGTGTTCTAGAAGGAATGTAACTTGTTTTAGAACTGTCATCTTTGTAATATCTGTTCTTTCTGTGTTTCATTGAAATATTTGTATTGAAAAGGTAATCGGTTGTATATCTACAACTGAATGTAGCATTACCACCCAAAATAAATGTTTCAACAATCGAAAATATAACAATAAAAGTAATGCAAAATAAATTTATTTTGTGGGGAGTGTTAATGGTTCAGAAAACAGTGTCACATAGTGTAACAATTATTTATTAACTAACAAAGTACGTTACACACGGCACATAAAAATTTTAGGAAAAAACATGGGACAATATCGCAAAACCATGCATTAGGGTCGCCAGCTTGGCTTTCACTGAAGTTTCTTTTTGGCTTGCCGCCAGAGGGCACTGTTCTTGGGCGGGCAGTGTTCAGATGTACTACAGGGAGCCGTTACAACCCCCCCCCCCCTTCCCTCTGGCTCCGCCGACGTCCCGGCGCCGACTCCCGAGGAGATAGCACTGGGAAACGTGGGAGTTCTTACAGTCTTTGCTCTCAGAGGAGGCGTTTTGGTTTTCTGGGTAAGGGGATTGCGCGAGTCCAATGTGACCTTTGGTGGGCGACCTCTCTTTCTGAGTGGAGCTACTGGAGAAGTGTCAATTCCTTTGGAAGGTGTGAGAGCGAACGTATGATACGTTGCAATCGGTTCAGACGGATTATCAAGGCTTGCGATAACATAAGAAGTAGGTGATTTCTTCCTGAGGACCAGGTATGGACCGTCACGCTTTGGCATGAACTTCGACGTCTTCTTGTGTTGCGCATTACTAAGAGGATGTAAATTAACCCAAACTTTGTCACCAGGTGAATAACAAAGTTGTCTTCGCTGTTTGTCGTACTGTTTTTTGCGTTCATCTTGTTTTCGTTCTATTCTTTCTCTTATATCCTGATTGAGACATGCAAATTTTTTAAGGTAAGGAGGGATTTCCGGTACCAAGTTGTCGTTTTCGACCACAGATTTAAAATTATGTACAACGTCGTCCACAGTACGCAGTTCTCTACCAAAATGAAGGAAAGCTGGTGTTTGGCCTGTTGTGTCACACACAGCTGTATTCATGGCAAAACGAATTACTGATATTTTCGAATGCCAGTTGTCATGGTTATCACCTACAAGGATTGCCAGGCGAGGTTTTAGGTGCCTATTTTTACGTTCTACAGGATTAGATTGAGGGCCATAAACTGGGATTAAGTTTTGGCTTATGTTTAGGGTAAAACAAAATTGTTGAAGAACCGAGCTAATCAATTGCGGTCCATTGTCGCTAATAATTCTTCGCGGTAAACCATGCCGCATGAAGACTTCTTCGATCAGAGTCGTTGCACATTCGCGTGCCGTAACTTGAGCTAGAGGGAATAACTCAATCCATCGCGTAGCACAATCTTCAACGATGAAAATCCACTGTTTACCAGTATCGGCTTTTGACAATGGTCCAAATAGGTCTATGGAATGTATCTCGAATCATTGTGAATAGACAGAGGGTTCTGAGTAAACCAGCTGGCTTTTGGTTGGAAGCTTTATAACGAGTGCATTCAAGACAATGCTTAACACAGTCAGAGATGTATTTTTTTCTTACCAGTCGAATAATAACGTTTGGCGATTCTTTGAAATGTTCCTTCTTCCCCATAATATCCTGCCATTGGATCATCATGGTGTTTTTACATTATGAACAGGAATCGGTACAACACTCCGTTGTTCATCAGAAATCCCCGTTCGGTCCAGTTGACATATTCTTCATTTTTTAGTAGATACAAAGCTTTCGATGATTTTCTTCATATTATCATCTTGAAGTTGCGATTCTCGCATATCCTTCACACTTCTTGTAGGCATGTCGGCAACAGCAATGTTCAATACTTAGCAAGGAGAATTTCCTTCTTCGCAAACTGGACGTGACAGCATGTCGGCAAGGACATTTGCTTTGCCAGAGACGTATTTATTTTCAGGTTGAAAGATTGAATTTCGAGTGCCCATCGAGCAAGTCGTCCGGTTAGAGACTTGAGGCTGAGAAGCCATTTCAGAGGTTGATGATAGGATGCCACAGTTATTTTTGATCCTTCTACATAGCCACGAAATTTCTTCAGTGTCCAAACAACAGCAAGGGCTTCCCTCTCCGTCGTAAAATAGTTGCGCTCTGCCTGAGTAAGTAATCGACTAGCGTACTCGATCACTCGTTCAAGGAGAGAACGTCTCTCCTTGAAGTAAAACAGCACTAAGAGCATAATTGCTGGCATCTGTGCGAATGATGTAAGGTTTTGTTCCATCAGCTTGTTTCAACACGGGAGGTGTTATGAGGCATTTCTTTAACTATTCAAATGCATTTTGCTGATCGGATCCCCATGTCCACTGGACTTTCTTCTTTGTTAGATCACTAAGGGGTCGTGATATTTCTGCAAAATTCTGTATGTATCTTCGAAACCATGAACAGGTTTGAAGTAAGGATTGTACCTCTTTAACGTTTTTGGGTGGTGGTATTCTTTGGATAGAAGAAACCTTTTCGGGATTAACTTCGATACCATGTTACATAATCCAAAATCCTAAATATTTAACACGAGAAGATACGAAGTGACACTTTTCTCTGTTTGCATGAAACTTAAAGAACAATAGTCTTTCGAAAACAGCTTGAAGATCAGAGATATGTTTCTCAAATGATTTCGACAAATCAATTATATCATCGATATAGGTGAGGGTTAATATATCTTCAAGACCACTACGGAAACGGTCTATCAATCTCTGGAATGTTGCAGGGGCATTCCTAAGTCCAAAAGACATTCGTAAAAATTTATAAGCACCAAAGGGACATACAAAAACTGTTTTGTCTTGATCAGCAGGATGAACTTTCACTTGATGATATCCTGCACGAAGATCAATGGTTGACATGAAAGCAGTAGGTTTTGCTTCGTGTAGCAAGTCATCCATCCGAGGAAGTGAATAGGAATCTGCAACTGTGATTGCATTCAGTTTTCTATAGTCTATACACAGGCGTACGCTTCCATTAGGTTTTGGTATTAAAATCACTGGCGAGGCATACGGCGACTCGCATTCTTCTATAATTCCGTCAGCCAAGAGTTTGTCAATTTCTTTCTTCAATATTTCTTTTTTAACAGGATTCGTTCTATAAGGTGGTATTGCCACAGGAAGATGGTTTCCAGTTTTTATGCAGTGTTCAATGAAAGGTGTTGGCTCTCCCCCCTGGCTGAAAGCAATTTTCATATTTTTCAAGAAGAATATTCATTTCTTCTCGTTGGCAAGAAGAAAGATGCGGATCTTGATTTTCACGAAGTCTACACGGATGTGATTCAATGTGTACTGCTAGAAGAGCATTGATGTTTGGTGGAGTTTCAACGAAGTTATAACGTATCTGGGAAGATTCAGAAAAATACCAGTGTTTTTTCTGGAGATCTAGGACGATCCCTGAAGCTTTCAAAAAGTCTATACCGAGAAGAGTACTGTTATTCCTTGCATTTTTAAGCACTATAACTTCAGTTGAGATTACTTTTCCTTTAATGCTGATGTCTACTATTGTTGTAAGTATTTCTGTTTTTTGAACATGCCCATCGGCTAATGTCATATTAATTATTTTATATTCAAACTTCATGCCTTTACTTTTGAGAAGATGGTACAACATTTCTCCGGCTACAGAATGTGTAGCACCTATATCAGCACGTACAGCCGCTTGTTCTTTACAAATGAAAACTTCAATGAGGCTTGTAGGGTATCTTTCCATTGAAAAGCTGTAAAAATTCGAATTGTTTAGGCTTAACGCAATTGCATCGTCTTTTTCCGCAACAGGAGTGCATGTGTGACATTTGGACTTTATGACGCCTGGAGCGCCACAGCCATAACAGTACAAAGAGGTTCTGTTGTCTGAAAGTCCTTCAGAGATTTTATCACGATCTCTGTCATTGGAAATGGGATCCCGCCTACTTTGACTGGGGACCCCGGACAGAGGGTGTTGGTCATTCCCAAATTAAGAACTTTGTGTAGGGAGACCTTTCCATGTAAAAGTTGTTCTTTACTGTTCCCTCTGTTTTGGCTGAAAGTTTTTTCTGGCATCAGTGAATGGTGTTTTTACTTCTTTTTTGCTTGGTCGCAAATTTTCATAGGTGTCCAGTTTTTCTACTAGGTCATCAGGGGTGATCTAGTCACACCATACATCTAAAAAGTGATCTTTATCGTCTAGAGGAACACGTTTCTTCATTTGGTCAAGTATCATCAAATTTTTTAATTCCTCGAAATCTTGAATATTTAATTCAGTTAACCAGCTTTCAAAGTAACTTCAAAGCTCGAAATGAAAATCTTTCCACGTTTTGTTAGGTAATTTTTTGTGAGTGGCAAACAGCTGCCGAAATTTATCTGCGCTAAGCTTAAATCTCTGTAGTAACATACTTTTGATGTGGTCAAAATCCTGAGCTTTTTCTTCAGGTTCTCTTGCAATGAGTTGTGCAACGTCATTGGGCAACACTCCAAGGAGATATGCAACCCAATTTTCCTTTTCTACTTTCAAATATTTTAGTTGTCTTTCAAATAAATTAATGAATAAAGAAAAATCATCCTCTTTTGGATCAAATTTAGTAATTAAATGTTTTAAGTGAAAATTAGCTGGGATAGCACTATTGAGACCGGCAGATGGTTGTACGAACCTTTCAGCGGTGATTTGTAAACGTAGTTTGTCAAATTCGAAGGCATGTTGTCGCTCTTTTACTTCCTTTTCTCGAGAAAGTTTATTTCTAAGTCTTGTTTTTCTCGAGCAAGTTTCGTTTCTAATTCTTGTTTTTCTCGAGCAAGTTTCGTTTTTAATTCTTGTTTTTCTCGAACAAGTTTCGCTTCTATTTCTGCTTTTTCCCATTCAATGTTTTCCTGCTCTTCTTTGCGAAGTCACTCATCAATAATATTTTTCAAGTAATCACGAACAAAATTTTCATCGAAATTTTCTGATTTTGTAATGAGATCTTTGATCTCAAGTACACGGGCATCTTTCGGAATTTGTATACCCATTTCACTGGCTAGCAAAGCGAGGTCACACTTTTTCCCCTTAGCCAGAAACGACATTTTGGCAGTTATTGTCAAAAGTTAATTGTCACTTAAAGTCCTTAACTATTTCAAAAATGGTCTTTAAAATATTAAAGTTTCTCACAACTTAAAAAAAATAATCTGATAATATTTACCAACAACAACAAAAAAAATATTTTAGAATGAAAAAAAAGGTATATAATGCATATACTACACTTTGAAAACAATACGTAACAAAAATTTAATTCAAAAGTTTGTAATTAAGAATTAAAACAAAATTCAATTTCTAAAACAAAATAAAAATAAAAATTCAAATCCAAAACAAAGTTTACAATTAAGAATTTCAAATCAGGCTTAAATTTAAACAAAATGAAAATTTAAACCAAAATTAAATTTAAAACCCGAACCAAGTTAGAATTAAAGAATTCAAACAAAAAACCAAATTAGAATTAAAGAATTCTAAACCAAAATCAATTTTAAATTTAAGTATTGAAAACAAAACAGAATTTACATTAAGATAGATTCAACCAAAAATCAAAATCAAAACGAAATTTTAAAAAACAATTCCAGCCCTATATTACTTGAAAACATGGGTTTTAACAAGAAAATACAACAATAATCAAAATTTTATAAAATAAACAAAATTCTATATTACACAGTCACAATTAATGTTAGAACGCTGTTGGTTCTCATATAGCAAGGATTGCTTTACTATCGGTTTCAAATGCCAGCTAGGGCTACCTTTAGAACACCGATTTCGATTATTATATATATATACTATAAAACACATATACAAAATACAAAAAATACTTATTTCTGACCAAAAGATCTGTTGTCGCGACGAACCAGACGATAAGTGCAGACATTCGCTTCACTAGGTTGAGTAGAAGCAAAAAAAAAATACCGAGCAGACAGGTGCGGATATCATGCTAAAATTCGCTGACAAAAAATTAGCAAAAACCAAGAGAACATTCCCAAAATTTAGTAACGTTAGAACGTTGGGCGCCAATTGTGGGGAGTGTTAATGGTTCAAAAAAAGGTGTCATATAGTGTAACAATTATTTATTAACTAACAAAGTACGTTACACACGGTACACACAAAAATTTTAGGAAAAAACATGGGACAATAACACAAAAACATGCATTTGGGTCGCCATCTTGGCTTTTACTGACGTTTCTTTTTGGCTTCCCGCCAGAGGGCACTGTTCTTGGGCGGGCAGTGTTCAGATGTACTACAGGGAGCCGTTACAATTTAACTTTTATACACTTCGTATGTGTTGTTTTAGCTATTGCCTCCTGACTGGAACTTAGCATACCAGGCCCATAGAAGATTTCCTGGGTGACGGTATGCGTTTCCAATGTTATGGCACCAAAAGTGTTGGATCCTAGCTATATTGGTAAATTCATATAGCCTAAATAACATTTTGTTGCAGTGGATACTGTTAACAAAAACATACCAATTATGAAAAGCATAGGGAATCTAACGTTGAGAAAAAGTATAAACAGTGTCTATCGCAGAGGTAAATGCGAACATTCTAACGCAAATGAAAGTGTAATTAATCTTTATTAAAAGTAAACAGTGATTGAACTTTTCGGAATACACACATATACTTTTTTTCAGCGTTCAATTGTGAATGTTTCCGGACAAGTGTCTTCGCAATGACTAAAAAATTATTGTAAAAAGCTATATGACTAAAATAATAATATGACTAAAAATTATTATAAGTATAAAAAAAGTTCTCAGTTATAAACATCTTGAGTATTCTTCGTAGGTAGCTAAACGTCCTGTGACAGCTTTATTAGGAAGAAGAAGCGCAATGATATTTTCAAGAATCAATACTAGTTTTTTGGTACCTTATGAAAGAATCTGGATTATCCATGAGTGGCTAAAATTACAGTGTAGAGCCAAAATATTATGACCACCTGCCTAATAATGCGTTGGCCCACCTTTGGCCCGCAAAACACTTGCAACCCGCCTTGGCATTGATACCACTAGTCCTTGATAGATAGCCGGAGAGAGATTGTACCAGATGTTCAAGCAGCGGTCACGCAAATCCGGGATATTCTTACATGGTGGTTTTTTATCTCTGAGCTGCCGTTCCGTGACATCCCAAATGTGCTCTATCGGATTAAGATCAGGTGAGTTAGGCAGCCAGGACATTAACTGGAATTCAGCATCATATTCCTGAGTTGCAGCTTTATTCAGGATTGTCCTGCTGGAAGACTCCATTTCCAGTTCGGAAGAGAGACGCCTGTAAGGGTGCAACTGGTCTGCAATGATGTCCACATAGTCCGCAGAGTTCATGGTCTGATCTACCACAACCACGGGTCCCAGAGACGCCCATGTGAACGTCCCCCAAAGCACAATATCACCCCCACCGGCCTGTGTATGACCTGCTGTACATTGATGGAGCAACTGTTCGCCTGAAAGACGATGTACCCTGACACGGCCATCGACTGATGAATGACGTTTCATCCGACCGGGCATCTTTCTCCTACTGATCCATAGTCCAGTCACGATGTTCCCGTGCCTAGTGTAGGCGTAATAGTCAATGACACTTGGTCCACAGAGGCACATGAGTGGGACGTCTGCTGCTTAATCTCATATCCAACAGGGTCCGATAAACTGAGTTTTCCAAAACAATTCTCCTTGGACCTGCATTGTATTGGGCTGTCAGCTAAGCCACTGTCTGGCGCCGATATTTCTTCACCAAGTGGAATAGTCTCCAACGTCCTTTTATCTTGATAACGCGTGAACGTCCAACGCCATGGCGTCTACTGCTGGTTTCACCTTCATTCATCTACTTTGCTTAAGTACTAACAACTGCAGGTCACGAACAACCCACGAGTCGTGCAGTTTCGGAGATACTAGTTCCGAGCCGTCGGGCTATTATAATCTGCCCTCTGTCAAAGTCGCTTAGATCAGCAGTCTTTCCCAAGACACGCAGAAGCAAGGGCAAGAATGATTACTCAGACTCCTCAGCAGCAGTTAAATACCATTCAAACCTGATCACGTGCCCTTCACGTCATCCACACGAGTTCATTGCAATGTGTCGGGATAGTCATAATGTTTTGGCTCTATACTGTATAATGGCCCATTTACAGATCAGCAACATCCGGTTGCTCATCTTTTATATAGGCAACTTCAGACAAAAGATTTTTATCACATTCATTGTTGCATCCCGATTTAATTGATAGCATCTCTTCATTGTAGCATTAGTTCCTGAACGCCCAGTGCTATTTCAAACGAAAACTTTTCTTGAAGGGTTGGAAATTTATGAAAAGGCACTTTTATCATATGATTAATTTACCTTTAAAAATTAAAACTCGAATTATATGGAAAGTAATGCAAATACCTTTAGCAATGTAGAAAGTCCAAAAGAAACATTTTTCTTTTCAACTTCCACAAGACCCTCTATCGATGGAAATTACGACCGCAGCAGTGAATTAATGTTTTAATAATTTTAAAAATGAATGAGGAAAGCAGATTGATGGATTGATTGTATAAAAAATAAAATGGAACTCGCGCATTTTTATGATAAATTTTTCCTCTTTAATGAATTTCATTTCTATTTTCTGGTTCTATATTCTGTATGTGCTGGTTCTAGTATTTCTGAAACAGCTATCTTCTAAGAGTTTTTTCACAGGAAATTCTAAAATGTCATCGACCTTTTGCTATAGTTTCTGATACTTTGTCTTCACATTTCAAAATTCCTTCGAACTTAACACTTTCGACGGAGCATGATGTTCCATTAAACTGCAGGCTTTTCTCTTGATATGTTATAAATGAATAAGTGTCGTCTTAAAATGGGTACCTAAATTATTTCTTTTATCAATCTGAACAATATAATTTTGAAACATGATTGATATTTTTATGAAAACTTGTTTTCAGCTCTATTTTAGATGATGTTACCATAAATAAAGTTTGAATGATGAATCTACTCTTTGTTATGTATTTTTAATAAAAGAATAATACAACGTAAAAAGGAAAAAAATTCTAGACTGGAAGCAATAGATATCCCAAAATTATTAAGCAAATTTCAAATCTTTATAACAGAAAAAAAATCTCACGTCTTTTATAAAAACTTCAACAATAAGTAGATATATTTAAGTTTTTATAGAACATTTGAAGTAAAATATGCACCATTATTCTTAATAGAATAAAATTCCTTACCTATTGATTTTAAGGAAAATTCAGCAGTTTGGGTATACTTCTTCCCCTGAAAATCTATTTTACAAAATCTACCTTAATATCAACACAATCTTCCCGTGGCATGACCAAATTTGTGATTATAAGGCGTTAAACTAAATTAATTTTGTCTTTGTTAATAGGTTAGCGGGAAAGCAATCTTTTTATTTGGAATTTACGACATCAAACTTGATTTACTAGTCTTTTTGGTCGCAACAATACCAATTCAGTGCCAACATACCAATTCATGTATTTTTCAGCACCAAATTATATATGATTAATATCTGCTTATCTTCAGCGATAATATACGACTTTTCATTACAGTCACACGGAATATTAACGAAGAGTTGACAGGAATAAATAACATGGATCTACAATCAAAATTCTTGCGTCTGTTAGATGCCATGCACACTATTCAGGGTTAGTAAAAGAATACATAAAGAAGACAAATGTTTTTCTAAAAAAATTTTAATTTAATTTTCCATCATTGAAGCTCTGAAGGCATATGAAGGCCTTATTTGAATAGTGGTCCAACTCCATTCTTGTTCATTTTGAGATACAGAGCCTTAAAGTCTAATGAGTGCTGAGAAATGACTGCTGAAGTCTAATTTATAATGCCCTCTGTTAGCAGCAGAAATTAGCTGGAGGTGTACCGGTTTCAAAATAAGATTGAAATGACTTGTATTAATATGAAAGTGAGGCTAACTCCATTTTATTAAAAAGTGGAGTTGGATCAGTTTTCAAATAAGGCCTTCATATAATAACGTGTTTGTACTATTTTAAACAAAGAATGATATTGAATTAGATAGTACGTAATTGACCTGATGCATAAGATCAAGTACCAGTACATGCATTTCGAATTTCGAAAGTGTTATAGTCCCGCTCTCATGTACTGCATACATGCATGTTTCCACCCACATACCCAAAAATATGACTATATGTCCTTCAACTTCAATTATATAAATTTAGATAATTTCATTACAAGATATGTTAGTATGTAATACGTTATGTCACCTTGTAATGTAATGGGAAACGAGATATTGTCTGTGTAGTTTGTTTCTTAATCAATTGGAAACCCCGAGGGAAAAAAAAATTCAGTTATACAACATGTACGTCTTAAAAAAATAGTAACTAAAAATAAATAATCCAACAGAGCTAGATAATTATAAGAAGAATGCAGACAAAAACAAACAGAAATCAAGCACTCAGGGCGCCACGCACCAGAGGCAAGATTCTGTTGTAGTGCCGGAACTGAACCAGAAATCGAGGTTACCTAAGTAAGAACAATTTCCCTA
Source organism: Dolomedes plantarius (assembly GCA_907164885.2). NCBI lineage: Eukaryota > Metazoa > Arthropoda > Arachnida > Araneae > Dolomedidae > Dolomedes > Dolomedes plantarius. The sequence goes on from OU015493.1 coordinate 155,563,543, forward strand.
AAAATTTCGGCAATTTAAAAGTTTTAGAAAAATGGCATTTAGACTGAGGTATTTTTTAAGACGTTTAGGATAGGGTTTCTGTTTGCATTTGTTTAAACTTCAATGGGGTGTGGCGCTGTGGTTTTGCTACAGTGACGTAACTTCTAGGGTAAAATTGGCTGCTGTTTCGCCATAACCGTCACCTACGGAATTAGGGTATGTATGCATCTTTGGCTTTTCATTAGGATTGTATGTGTACTTGCCTGTATGGTGCGTTCAGCCCTTACTGTAAATTGTCTGTGTCTTTTCATTTTCTTTTAACTGACTGTTTCAATGGGGATCTCGGGGCCTTGGGATGTCTTTTGGTTATACCTGGATCCTATTCAGAAAGTTCCCCTTGCGGTAACTGATTTGATTAGGCTCCCTGATGACGAGACCAGTCGGTTACCTCGATTTCTGGTTCAGTTCCGGCACTACAACAGAATCTTGCCTCTGGTGCGTGGAGCCCTGAGTGCTTGATTTCTGTTTGTTTTTTGTCTGCATTCTTCTTATAATTATCTAGATCTGTTGGATTATTTTTTTTTAGTTATATTTCTCCATTTTCAATATAAGAATATGAGGCAACTGCACAATCGTCTATTGAAAAGTTTTATCTTTTCATTGCTAGGGTATGTTTTAAGTTAACTTATTCGCCAGTCTATGCTCCTTTTTAATTTTTCTGTTAGTTTGATTTGTTTATTTTATTTTTACATTAAAAAATATAGTCTGTCTTATTTAACAAAGCACCTTTTAATATATACAAAGCATGTTCTAGTGTGCAGAGGACGCAGGCTTTGATAGTACCGTTTATATCATTTATAAAACTATTTTATTTCATACCTATTTATTTAATAACGCGTTAAAAATATCTCCATTCTCTCGTGAAGCCATCCGCAAAATAAAGTGCTGCCGACTCTTGAAACTCAATTAAAAGTGTAAGAAAAAAAGGATAAAAAGATTTATTTTTAAAAGCGAACTTTTTCCGTGCTAATGAGCTTGGCTTTTCTTCTCACTCAAGACAACACAACTTATGAATCTACAATCTCCGCTATCTGGCGAGCACAGCGTGACTAATTTAAAACTAACAAAGAACTCCTAGAAGTATGTTTCATTTTTTATTTCCTCTTACCGCTTTCAGTCTTTTGCAATAATCCTGTTGCGAAGGCATATTCTATCAAAATTTTAAACAACGTTAAACTGAAATGCTTTTAAAACGAGAAAATTGAAAGGAATTAAATATTGCAAAAACAGTTTATTGTTATTATTTATTACTAGCAGGACTTCGTCCGGCTATGCTCGGGCTTTGCCCAGCTATAGAATCACTTGACACTCGAATCATAGTTCACTTCAATTTAATTTTTTTTCACTTTTAATTGCCAAAAAATCCCCAAAAAATCAGTATATATTCAAATGATCTATTGATTAAAAAGTTTGAATTGAAAGTCTGAAAAATAGAAAAATAATTAAAAATTAGAGACACGATGAAACATTTCTTTTCAGTGATTCATTTTTTAGTGAGAATCACGCTGTGAATTAATCACGCTGTGTTTACGTCGTAAAACATGGCGGTTACGTTTTGTTCTGTGGAGTATGTATTTAGAATTGAAATATCTCTAAAACTATTAAAGTAACTGAATAAGTGTACGCAGAAAAAATTATCAGCTTTTAAAGTTCTTTCTAAATATGTAAAATTTATGTACTTTCATTAAATATATATATATATATATATGCATATATATCGATTTTAACTTTTAAAACATGGCGGTTGCGTTTTGTATCGATGGATTATGCATTTAGAATTGAAATATCTCTAAAACTATCAAAGTAACAGAATAAGTGTACTCAGAAAAAATTATCAGAATTTAAAGCTCTTTCCAAATATGTAACATTTATGTACTTCCATGAAAAAAAAAATGCATCGATTTCGACATTTTCAAACATGGCCGAATGTCATAACAAATGCCATACTGGAAACAGTCTACCAGGAATTGTTGCTAACGTCCTAGAAGCTGCAGAATGCCATTGGCAGCACCTGATCTGTTGATCCTTCGAACGGAGTGGTCTACAGATCTCTGGTGGAATCCACGGAGCGGTTCCTTCATCTTGGGGATGAGATCAAAGTCTCAGAGACTTAAGTCCAAGGAATATGGGGAACTGTAGAGCACTTCCCAGCCTCAGAGAGTAAACACATAGGCCACAGTGTGGGCACAAGCATTTTCCTTCCATCAGTACGATGCAACAAATTATTTCGGACAATAGACCTGTAACTTAAACATGGGTTTGTTCCTCTTGTCGTTGTGCAGGCGTGGGATGTCCGTGGGGAGAGCTCATTCGCTCTGAGGTAAGGCAGGTATATGACGTACGAGGGGTATAAGCTGTTTTCGTGGGTTCTGCTGCGTGGGGACTCTATAACAATGTTGCCACTATTAAAGTTCCCTCCCTCGTATATTCTCTTTCGACAGCTCATGAACTAAAACACAAAAATTAATCGACTCAATAACTAAAACTTATTCCTTTATTAGCAAACATTTATTATAAACTAAAGGATGGAACGGCACTCAGTAGTCCCAACTACATATCTTCACATCAATTCACTGCCACCTGCGCTATAAAAAAAAAATGACAACTTCCTCAAACATCAACATGATGACTGCGCCATCTGGCATAACTTTTCGGATAGAGATTTAACATATGTTATAATTTATCTGATTATTATCAAATATGCTTCATTATTAAATGTGTTTGCTTGCTTGTGATTCAATGACAGAGAAACTACGCTCAGTAGAGTGATATTTCTTAAATTACAATACAATTGAAATATGAAGAAACAGCATAAAATGATACTTGAAAATATTATAACCTAGTTGTGGATATATTTAAAATGTTCACAGTGTATATTAGCGGAATTATTTAGAAGTTGTTTGTTTTTAACTATTTGCCGAAAGAAGAACTTTTCATTTGTTGCAGTATGAAATGGATATAATTTATTACTCAGAATATTGATGCGTTTTAATATCTGAGTAGTATTGTATTTTATTTTTGGAATAGAGGCACAATTCAGTGTAATAATATAATGTGGATCTATGTGGCTCTCAGGTTCTGATGTTTAAATTTTTTTCAAATATTGCAAATCAGCTAAACATTTTTTCTGAAGCATCGAGACGTTACATCTGAAAAATACTAGCAATATTTAGCTATGCTTCTTGAATTATCAAAACACGAATCAATTGAATTATTTAATTAAGTTTTCTGAAAAAATATCTTTATTTTGGTGTAATATTTAAATTAGCTAGAATCCTTGTTAACTCAATTGAAACTTCTTAAATCGTATGTACCCAAACAAGTCGGGTAGTCTAGTTTTATAAAAAAAAATAACAATGCTCTCTTTACAGCATTGAAAAGGAAATTCTTACGCAATTCACCTTTTCGAAAAGCAATGAGAATCATCTGATTGTAGAGTGGAAGTATTTTGAAAGAATCGCAGTTCAATACTCAACACTGTAGGTACCAATTTTTGGAACTATGTCAAATTTTGCATCGCAAAAGTTAACGCTTAGAGTAGGAATTTATAAAATTCTAAAATTGGGGCTTTCCCATTGAAAAAGTAAGTGCCAAAATTGCCAAAAATTGTTTTTTCACTAATACAAGGGTTTTTTTCCGGGGCTAATGGCGTGGAAAAAGGGGTAAGGGCCTAGCACAGAACATGAGGCTGTGCTAGGCACTTACCCCTTTTTCACGTCATTAGCTTTGGAAAAAATACCTTGTATCAGTGAAAAAATACTCGTCGGAAATTTTGGTACTTACCAAACAAGCTAGGCACTTATCTCCCTTTTCCATGTCATTAGCCTTGGAAAAAAAACTTGTATCAGTGAAAAAATACTCGTCGGGAATTTTGGTACTTACCCTCTTTTCAATGGGAACGCTTCAATTGATATCTTTAGTATGATCTTCCAGTGGAACTTTGTTTCTTTGCATTGTAGCTGTGTTTGAGTATCAATGGAAATTCTTAACTTTTGCCGCTCACTTGGCGTAGAGGTTAGCGTTCTCAGCTGCCACGCAATAGCCTTGGGCTCAAATTCCGAATAAGGCTTGGTCGTTTCCGTGTCGTCCCCCTCATAGGGAGCAATGCTGGCTCACCTATATCCTATATGGTGCTCCCATAATAAAGCAACCAGCAAATCGCGGTGAATAATAAAAAGCCAATGTCTCACGACAAAGCACTTCCGCATTAGAAACAACAAACATTCTTAACTTTGACCTCATTCAAAAGCCCCGGCAGTTACTACGAGAAAATCTCAAAATCATGCTTTCATGTTTAGGAAAATTGTTATAAATGGAAATTTTTCCTATATTCTCCCTGCACCCCCGCCTCAAAGTTCAGGTGGCTACGAAACATTTCCCCAACATTTGATACCCCTCTTACTGTTCAATATTTGGTTGCTGAAGTATGAACACTAAACACACATTATCTGAAATGAAATCTCTTCAAATAACAAGTTCTGTGTTTTCTCAGATTACAGAAAAAATATCTGAACAGACAACTGTTTCATTGTTAATTCTATTATAACGGTCTAGCCAACAATAACTAAAAAATTAAATTGAGATCGATTAGAAATGTGTTATCATACTTACTTATGAAACTAATTTATTATTTATAATATCTTTCCCTTATAAATGTGTTAGGTTCTTTGATAGTTTGGGAACATCTAAAAAAACTAATAAGATTAAATTAAAGGAAATTACTATTTTAAAGGAAGATGGCCTAAAAATGAACTAAAAAACAACATCTCCAAAAATAGCAACTATACCTGCTGAAATAGAATTAAACTGAGGGCAGCTGAAAATAACACTTAAATTCAAAAGACAACAAAAAAAGACTGGACAATAAAATACTTTTTTTTAACTTAACAAGTTTTTATTATAACATAACATGATTAGTATTTACAATGCTTAAGAAACTTAATACCATCCTCATCATAAAATAAAACTACACTTATCCATTTCCTTATATATATATATATATATATATATATATATATATATATATATATATATATATATATATATATATATATATATATATATATTGAAAACAATACTTACACTCACATATTACACAAGAATGGGTGGCTGGTGACCTGTAGCTATTTAACAGTTTATATGAGCTCATAATAAATATAAAAAAATGCATATTACCTAAGTCGACTTTAAGTTATATAAAAAATGGAGTTAAGAAGGAAAGAAAGGCAAGATAGCTAAGATTAAAGGTGGGCATGCCCAGTAGACTAAGGCACCTCTGGATCTTTCGCAGCGGACATTCTTCATGGGTTCCAAGAGATGAAGCCCGGCAACTAGCACGGCATTTGGTGACGATCTTCTATGTAGCTGCAAGAGAACCAGTCAGATTCTCCCAGTCCGAAAACCCCCGGAGCAAAACTTTTTTCGCCCCCGCTTCGCATGAGCGCTAGCAAGGGATACACGTAAAAGAGTGCTACCTCGCGCCGAGCATTGAGGCCAGATGATTATTTCGAACGTTGGTATTCTTTCATATTTATGGAAGTTAAATGCCAAATTACTTTTTATTGAATTATTTCTTGGTTTCTGGTTAGATTTTATTTATTTATTTTTTCGCGGCGGACCCCATTGTCCACAAGCACTGTATTCCTCCGCGGGAGGAGAGGACGGTTCGAGCAAGCAAGCGATGGGGAAATACTCAACATTCCATTGATCTGTTACACAGATTCTTACCTCTCCCCTTTAACCAGAGGCTTCTGAAAACGTGAGAGACGAGATATGGCACACAAGTACGTATTGAATTACTGCTTAGAAAAAGAGCGAAAGAAGTGTACCAAAGAATTTACAGTGTTTTAAGGGGAAAATAGAATACAAGAACATTTAAATTTATACTTAATAATTTAAAATGTTAACCACTCACCAGCCAGCCAAAAGTACATATCAGCCACCTTACAATTTTTTTTTTACTTAAGCGCACATAATAACAAATACTTCTTACATTAAATGACAATTTTGAATACATAACCTCTGTGAGGAGTGTTGAACACTAACTAATAGAGTAACCCTCCACCTGTGGCCATATAAGACCAATACATTTCCTTAATTGTAGCACAACAGACATAACTTTCATCTATTACATATTACAAGCAAACGTTAAAATATCCCTAAATGACAAGTTTAAGGGTCCTAAATGAACCATAACAAATGCTAGTCGTCCCTTATAAATGCAAATCAGTATAAAAATTAAATATCTATATCAGTATTCATAAAACACATTCATTTTCGTCATAAAAGTAGTTTTTTCAAACAGTAGAATCTTTCTTCATAAACAACGAAAAAGGGTGAATCTTGAAAACGTTGTCTAAAAAAAATCTTCTTTACTACCATTACATTTTCCGTCTCAGAGATTAACAAAGATTGGATTTTTTAACTTTAACTACTTCTCAAAGCTTTGGCTTGTAGAAGTCGAAAAAATTGTGCACAGCGATGACATAGTCTGATCCAAATACAATCATTGAGAACGTTCTCAAATAATTACGTGTTATGAAAAACTTGCTAATGCTCTTGGCTGACGGATTTAAAACCCGATTTAAAAATATGTGTCTATAATTATTTTCATAAAACTATTATAAGTGCTAAACAAAATTAAAGGAATATCTTCTGAAAAATATATGAAGTAGGTTTTTTTTATTTTTGTTTAATCCTTTAAATCATTAACCAGACATAACTGATTTTCTTTACTTTTCTTCAAAATCAAAAACTGAAGTGGGGAATTTTTTCTCGGTGTCTAAGAACCAAAATTAGAAGCAACTCGTTTGGATAGAAAACTTCTGATTTTTTTAATATAGTATAAAATGAAGTTTTTCAAAAAATATTAAATTTGTATGTATTTTTCGCTGCATATTGCATTAAGCACATCATCTAACATGTAGATACGAAACTGAGAATTAACATTTTTTTCAAAGAAAACGTTACTTGGAGCGTTTCCAGATTCCTTTGAAATGAAATTGAAATAACATGAAACTTTTAATGGAATCTCTGGAGGTAATCAGTGATTATATCCCCTGCCCATAGCATGTGCTCAATATTTATTAAACAAATTACGTTAAAATGGATTTCTAAATTACATTTTCCAATAGCAAAATTTCATTTTCTTCGCCAAACTAGCGATACGCACAATTAAAAATTTTATAAACCAAGTAAATAGTCTTATAAGCATAACTCTTTTTCTTAGGCAAAAACTTCATATTAGGATCACAGTCTGCTTTTTTAAAAGGCATCGGCTTCTAATATTATGGAACTTTCTTTTCACGACGACGGTCATTACATGAAACATAAATATGTATGCGGAATTAATTTTCTTGTGTCACATTTCACTTCAAAAAAATATATTAAATATTGCATTTCAAATTTGTTTTACCGCTGAATTAATATGTTTCTTCAGTTTCAAAAAAATTATAATTATAAATAAAGGACTGATAGTCACGGTCAGTTCAATGCGTTAATATGAAAAAAATACAGGGTGTCCCAAAAAACCTTGACACAATTTCCCAATTTATACAAAAAAAGTGTGCAAGGTAAGTACTGAAAATTCACAGATGTGTTACTGTATATATTAATTTTTTTTCTGTGTCAAAAAAGTTAAACAGGGGGCGCTAGTTGTTCCCTGAGAGTGAAAGTTGTAAAATGGCTACTCAGAGAGAGCAGTATGTGTTGGCTGGTATTTCAAAACGGATCTGTTACGCAAGAGTAACGAAAATTGGAAAAGATCATCCAACTCGTAAGGACATCTTAGTTTGTTATAAAATGTTTCTGGAAACGGGAAGTGTCCTTGATAGTCGGTTGTAGTTATGAAAAACTCAAAAGATGCATAATTGTTGTAATTTTATGTGTTACGGAATCCATTTTGGAACTCACATAGGCTGAGATTGATTACTAATCACATTCTCTCCGTGACACGAAAGTTGCACATACTGAAGTTCATTGACTGTACTAAAAAATACTCTAATATATAAGGTAACACATATGTGAATTTTAGTTCCTACCTTGTGTACTTTTTTTGTATAAATTTCAAAATGTGTCAAGGTTTTTTGAGGCACCCTGTATATCTCCAGCATGCAAGTGGCCATGGACTATAGACCTAGGTTTCGAATTTCTTATAAACTCTCAGCAAGGCCAATGAGTTTGCTAGAGGGAAATGATTTCCAAAGAGAAATTTTTATATTCTTTTAAACGGTAACTGACAAAATGCAGTCCTCCAACCCACTTCGGAAAGAGCATAACCTATCATGAATTGTGGTACATAATGTATAGCGCACGAAAATTACAAAATACATAGAGCACGCCCTGGTGGGCTGTCCTTATAACAAATATAAACAAATGTAAACATCTCCGTTGCAGTTTCACCCTTGTTACGGACTCCTCGGGGTTTCGCTCACATTATGGGCTTTAATGTATGTTAGATTTAGCCTGACGTTAAAATTTGCTATTATCGTCAGTCATGTAAACTTCAGTATCAAAAAGGAAAAGCCGAAGCTAGTTACGGCATTTAATAGAGCACTTATTATCAAATTGTTTCTAATATTCTACCAGCATGAAAATGATATAGATAAGAACATTTCAAAATACCTGCGACGCCCTACAACACACTATAACACACTTGTATATCCAAAACTCTAAAATGACTTTGTGAAGAAAGTCATTCAAAACAGGAATTCCTTCTACCTCCACGATAGGTAAAAATAAGACTCTCCATTTAAAGTTCAAGTATACGTAGTTAGCGTCTCAGCCCTCAAGCGAAACGTTGCAGTAACGTTAAACCAACGAAAGAACTGTTTAAGACAGTTGTAAAAATTAATTATAAAATCTGGATGAAAATTTGAGGATAAATATATTACTTTAATGCCTTCAGATAGATATAGACATAGGCATGATATATTAACGAGGCACCAGAGAGCAGGGCTCCATATCCTCGGTATGGAAATATTTTTCTGGCTATATTTCCGTTCTCAGGATTAAAAGAAAAGTGTTGACTTGAAAGTTAAATAATAATAATAATAATAATAATAATAATAATAATAATAAATAAATAAATAAATAAAATAAAAAATAATACTAATAATAGTAGAGGAGAAGGTGGGATTATGGACCCTGCATTTATTATGTACCCCCTTAATATCTTCCCTATGCGCAGGTGCAGCCGCTAATTATAGTTGTGATCTAGAGCCCCAATGTGGCTGCAATGAATATCCAAGGTCATTGACCCCAGTTCACTCCCGAATGACATCCTGTGACCAATTGTTTGGTTTTCGAGTTTTCAAACTTTTTGGGGGGAAAGTAAAAGGGAATATTTAACATATCTGCTACTATGTTTTGTAAAAACTGATTCCTGTGCCTTAAACCCGTATCACACTAAAGATTTAGCACAAGCTTTAAGCACAAATGTTGCACTAAACCTGTTCTACCTGCAACTGTTGCACTAAAATACTGTGAGTTTTTTTCTATCAATCTTTAACTGCAACATTTCCCATTCAACATGGGAAAAGTTTCACGTACAACTTGTATTGCACATAATTGTCCAATAGCAGGGCAGGTTTTGGCTCACGTGACTCGCGATCGGGCAAGGAAGAAAAAATGGCTGCCACGAACATGGATCCGTGGAGTGATGAAGAGATTTGGATTTATTTTATTAATAAAGTCTCAAGCAGAGAAAATCTTTGGAATCACACACATTATTACTACAAAAGCAGAACTCTGAAGCGATTAACATTCAAATAGACAGCGGAGCTAATGAGTGAGAAATGGCCTCAATACGAATCTTCTTTTACTAGCGGTAAGTAATATTTTGCATGTTTTTTATACATTTCTTATCCGTTACAACTTAATAATTATTTTTAGTATTGCCACGTTTGATATAATTTCAAAATATTTCTATTTAATTGTGGATCTTTCGGAACTTTTCGGATCATTCATATGGATTCATATCAATTGTCAGATTTATCGCCAAATTTCGCCAATGTTTGTCAACAGAAATAATCTTCGTGCATAGGATATTGCACTGAAACAAGTTACAATTTTTTTTCTGTATTCGGAAAAAAATCAATCAGAATTTTTAATCATGCAGTAATAACTTCTTATTTAAAAGATTTAATTGTATTGAAAGCCATTAATAGTCTACCCTGCTTTATCATTATATATGAAGTTAATTGTATTGAAAGCCATTAATATTCTACCCTGCTTTATCATTATATATGAAGTGATTTCATTTTAATATCTGGAAAACTTTTTATTTTGTAATACAGTGGGTGATCGGTTAACGAACAGTTCGGACTGCGAACAATTCGGATAACGACCACTTTCACGAAAGTCTTTAGTGTTCGGACAGCGAACATATGTTCGGATAACGAACTAAAACGAATTCTACCGAACACCTCTATGACAAAAGGTCGAAAAAAGTTTCTAGTAGTTCAAGATCAACCAAGGGTTGGTTCAGTGAGTTTATCTAATAATTCTAATCAAGAGCTCTATAAACGATACAATTTTAGTTATAAACATTTATTTTACATGTATGTACAACCCATAAAGGGGGTCTACAAATTGCCACTAATCTAAGAGCCATGCTTACATGGAGAAGTTCCATTTAGTCGAATTCTAAAAATGGTGGGGGAGCTGCTCGCTACGTCATACATTTCGTCACAACCTCTCGTAGGAGCTTGGAGCACACGACAGGGTCACATACTGCGTAGTTTGCGCCGAGACATTGTGAATTGTACAAACAACCTTTATGTACGCTAGTTGGTTTCTGCCCTTCTGAATTTTTTGTTTATGTGCTTTTTTGAACTCCTTATAAAAAAAATAAATTAAAATAAAAGTAAAAATATTAGAAAATCTGGCAATATTATGAAGCCTAAAAAAAGTCGAGTGTCAAGAACTGAGCTCGTCATAAAAACCAAGCAAGAGATTATAGCCAACGTAGAGAGTGAGCAGAAGATATCTGATGTTGCTAGGCAATATGGCTTGAACAGGTCTACAGTAGGCAAAATCTTAGCTAAGAAAGATATCATCAAGAGGACTCAAGAAGCTAAAGGAGTAGCGAAAATCACATCTGAGAAGCAAAGAAGTGCGATTCATGAAAAAATTGAGAGGTTACTTTTAGTTTGGATAAACGAAAGGGAAATGAAAAGAGATGTAACTACTATGGCCACCATTCAAGAGAAGGCTAGAGAAATTTTTGAGAAGTTAAGTAATAAACTCCAGGTTCGTCATCCGAGAAGTTAGAATTCAAGGCTACCATTGTTTGGTTTGCAAATTTTAAAAGGAGATCTGGCATTAAACATGTGGTTATGCATGGTGAGTCTGCTAGTTTAGATAAAGAAGAAGCTAAGAAGTTCTGTCTCAGATTTCAAGAATTCGTTGAAAAAGAAGGGTATTGTCCACAGCAAATTTTCAGTTGTGATGAAACAGGTTTGTCTTGGAAGCGCATGCCGAACCGTACCTACATCACAAAAGATGTGAAAAGTTTTCCTGGGCATAAACCCATGAAAGACCGATTGACGTTACATTTGGGAGCTAACGCTAGTGGTGATATGAAGCTTAAACCACTTCTCGTTTATCACTCTGAGAATCCTAGAACATTAAAAACAAATTCATAATCAAGAAAAGACTGCCAGTGATGTGGAGATCAAATGAGAGGGCATGGGTCACGCAGGTTCTTTTCAAAGAATGGCTGTTTGAAGTTTGTGCTCCCAGCATCAAGGACTGCCTTGAGACCAATGACTTTCCATTGAAAGCACTGCTGCTATTGTACAATGTACCAGGACACCCAAAGGACCTTGAAGATAGTTTGCTGATAGACCTTCCCTGGCTGACAGTTCAGTTTCTACATCCGAATACAACTTCGTTGGTTCAGCTAATGGATCAGGAGGTTATTCCGGGTTTCAAGAAATCGTACACTCGCGCGCTGTTTCGTCGGTGTTTCGAAGCATACCAATTATCCTCAACAATGACATTAAAAACGTTTTGGAAACAAAAATTTGACATTCTTGAAGCTATCCGACTCATTCAAAAGGCGTGGTTAGAACTCACTCAACGACAGTTGATTTCTGCTTGGCGAAAACTGTGTCCATCTTGTGTTCAGGTAGACGGAGATAATGCCCCTGAAATTATGAATCAAACTGTGACAGTTGCAAAAGATCTGGAATTAGAGATGAACGAGGATGACTTTGAAGAGCTCACAATGGAACATGAAGATGAGCTAACGACAGAACTCCAAGAAATCTTGAATGAAGAACACCAGCGAAATGTATCTCCTTCAGAAAAAGAGGAAGACGAAAGAGGACCAATTTGCTATTAAAGATCTTCTAAAGAAGTGGGAGGATGTCAGAGCAACGGTCTTAGAACGGCACCCAAACCAAGGCGATGTCAATAGGGTTGGGGATCTCTACAACGACAATGCTATTTATCTCTTCGGGAAAATTCTGAAGAAGAGAGAAAAACAATCGACATTGGACAGGTTCTTTAACGACCCATTAACAAAACAAAAAGATTGATTAATGTGCAAGACTGAATTATTTTGGTAAAAAATAAACTTACTAAGAAATTATAAATATATATATATATATATATATATATATATATATATATATATATATATATATATATCTTTTAAATTAATTTTTAGGGCCTCCAGGATGAATTAATCGAAGTCCCATAAAAATCTATGGTAAATCGATGATCGGTTAACGAACATTTCGGTTTACGAACATAGTCTTGGAACGGATTATGTTCGTAAACCGATCATCCACTGTATTTGGATGTGTTAGAGTTGAGTAAACATGTTAAAAACTAGATTGTATTACCTACGGTTAATAATGTTTGTAACTTTTATCATCACTATTTAAACATTAAAAGCTAGTTAAATCAGTTTTCAAAAATTTTTATACCTTTCCTTAATAGTGTAATGTATTCTTAATTATTGAGATAGGGTACCAGTATCCTGAAAAATAATACTAGTACATTTTTTTCGATGTATTGTTTGAAATCAATTTTATTTTTAATGACTGTCTGTATCATTTTGTCATCAATTAAAGGTAATTAATTTTGGTTACATAAATTAAATAAACATTTGACAAACGTGAACAAGAATTTATTGTTTGGTGATCATTTTTGGTGTCGTATAATTTAATAATAAATTATCCTCTGTTTATGATTGTTCAATAATGTAAGATATATTTCTAATGCTAAGATTTTAAGTATTGTGGTTACATTGATTTACTGTACTGACACTAGTATTTATCGTAAGCTAAATTACTACAATTTCACTTTACCTAGAAAAATTATAAAATCAGCAAAGCATTAGGTAATTACTCAAGGGACTGGACAAAAGCATGGGCATTCTGACCCATGTTTTATGATGTATGGACCTGGCTATGCAGCTATGATATGGTTAATTTTTGTTTTTGAATTAAAAAAATATTCTTGTTGATATTGAAAAAATAATAATAATTGAAATCTAAAAAAACTGAAAAATTTATACTTTTTAATGATAAAATCTAGCGATGTTGATATTAGAAGAAATAGAGGAGAATCACAGCTCTCATTTTTAAATTTATTATTACATTTCAATATTTCATTTTAATATGTCTATTTTTTGCAGGATACAGAAAATGAATTTGATGGGGAATTGACCGAAGAATCGGTGACAACAATCAAAGACAACAATACAGTGATGAATAGCCCCCAGTCCAATAAAAGGAAACTTACAGAAACTTCCTTAATTCCCCCTAAAAAAAGGGAAAGTGTTGACAAACAAATATCCAGCACGTTGGACCACGCGAAAAAATTATTGGCATCTATAAACGATGATAAAGATGATGTTGACGATTCCTATTTAAATTATTTAAGATGTCTTTTTAAAAGTCCGAAAGATAATCACTTAAAAGAGAGAGCTAGAATTGAATTGAAAGATGTCTTAAATAAATATTGCATGTTAGACGTACATAATAATAACTAATTTTTTAAATAAAAATTTTTTTACTTCATGTTTCATTTTATTGATTTCGTTGACCATAATTTAGGTTTACAAATAGCTGGTATGTTGCATATAACTGGTATTTATAGGTATTTTGGCATTTGAAAAATATGTAGCAGTAGTATACTAAAACAAAAGTTTTCACAGTGCACCATAAATTCACAGCTACTTCAGAAGTACCCAATTTCCTCCTTCACGAGCACAAAATGCATAATACACCTAGATTTTTGTTATCTGAATTTTTTTTATTTCACACTTTTTTAGAAGAATGTTGCTAGAAACTAATCTTTCCATTTGTACCACAAAAGGTTAGATTCATATGGATAACCCAATTTATATGGGTACACATAAAAAAGAAATCATCCTTTTCAAACATTTCAATAAAACCAAACAGTTGGGGGAAAAAGAAATAATCCTCTTTTAGGGGACTTAAAGAAGGGTCAAATATTCTGCCTAATAATTCTATAAATATTATTTCTTTAAAAATTTATTAATTCTAGCAAAATTTGAAAGAAAAAATCTTACCTGAAGTGCTAGTTCCCTCATCAAATTCTCATAACATCCTAGTTTATTTCTTTTTGTTAACCATTCCCTTGTCCAAATTTATCTTTCAGATTTTTTTCTTTTTGCGATTAATGCTGCTGTAAGGCAAATAACCGTAGTACGTAGCTTTTTATCAGACGATATGCTCATAAATTTGGATGGCGCCATGATTTGAATCAGAAGTTCTATGTTTTGAATTGCTTTTGAAAATAGGTTTGTCCAATTGAGCAATCGATTCGTAGTACATTCGCTAAAAAATTGTTATGCTATGCCTAATGGTCGATAACAGGATTGGTACGGTAACCCCTCCGTTTCGATTTGCGAATCCGTTCGTCAAACACTAGCAACCCTTCACAGACACTTCGCGTGGAGAAAGGCTTGACGAAAAGCTTAAAGTTTCACCTAATTCTTTAGTGTGATACGGGTTTTATTCTGCATGAGATGAAGTTTCTTTTGAGCTAGTTCGAAATGAAATTCTATGTATTTCATAATGTGAAAAACATGTTTGTTTCCAATATGGCATTGTTTGAATTATGGACCCCATGGGTGCTGGTATTATGGACCCGGGTCCATATTACCAACAACTGGTATGGATGATGTAATAATAATATTTCCGGGATAAAATGGGATTCCGCAGAAGATTTCATTGTGATACCTTTAATTTTCATGTTTTGTAATCCTTTTGGGTTCTTCTGGAAGCTAAGAATGTAAGTTGAGAAGAAATCTCCCGCTGGCAAGGACTCTATAGTGCGCAGAAGTTCGGATGGGGTGAAGATGGCGGAGGCTATCCAGAAGCTAAGATGCGGAGAAATGGGACTAAAGGAGGCTGCCAGAGTGTTTGGTGTACCAAGAATAACTTTGAGGTTATTGGTTTTACAAGTGGATAAGCCAGCAGCAGATTTGGTTGTACAAAAACTAGGGAGGAAGCCTGTTTTACCAGATTACATTGAAAAAGAGTTGGCGGCATATTTGCTAGAGATGAAGTCAGTATTTCACGGTCTCCCTTGACAAGATGTAAGGAAACTGGCGTTCCAATTGGCTGAACGCAATAATATCTCCCACCCTGTCATAAACGAAGCAGCAGGGAGAGACTGGCTAAACCTATTCCTCACTTGTCATAATGGACAAATTTCGATCAGGAAACCTACAGGGACGTCATATGCACGAGCAGAAGGATTCACAAGTGAGCAGATGGATGTTTTTTTCTTATTATTTGCTTGAAGGCTTATGTTCTGGGAATGATTTCAAGAATCTTCAATGTAGGTGAGACTGGTTTAACTGTAGTTCAGTCAAAGGTTTCCCAAGTCATCCTGTTAAAGTGAAAACGTCAGATGGGGGATCTAACTACAGCTGAACAGGGTTCTCTGGTAACTGTGGTTTTCTGCATGAGTGCCCACCAATGATGATATTTCCTCGTAAAAACTTGACGAATCAGCTTATGAATGGAGCCCCATCCGGAGCAATTGGAAGAGCTCATCTCTCTGGGTGGATACAAGACCATATGTTTACAGAGATGGCCCATACCAGCAAGAAGAATAGTGCATCTTCTGTGAAGGTGCATTCAACGTTGACACATTTGGAGAACTTTCGATTGTGTGATGTGTCTACGCTGGGCTTATTATGTGCGCACCGGAGCCAAAGCTGAGTGTTATATTTGTGACTTTTGTCGCCAAAAATGAAGTTTTTTATGTAGATAATATTTGATGATCCAACTGTTTAATAATATTATTTTCTTTCTTTCACTTTTTCTTTTGAAAACTTATCTCTTTTTTATTTCTAAGGCTAATTAATAAATATATAAATGAGTTTTTGGTAAAAAAGGTGGGGGTCCATATTACCCTCCACTTTGGGTCACCTGCAAGTTTTGACAACTTTAACTTATGTGATTGTATACATCTTAAAATTCGATTTAACGACAAATCCTCTTAAGGATGTATAGATGATGAGTTATAGAAGAGGTTAGAACCCCAAAATATGAAAATCAGTCTTTGGTATGACCACAGTGAGTCAAAAACAAAAGGGGGGTCCATAATCTCACCTTCTCCTCTAATAAATAAATAAGTAAATATATATAAATTTGACAACTATTTAATGTGGCAGATTAAAAAAAAAGATACGGTGGCAGACGATAAAGCAACAAATGTATTTATTCTTGTAAATTAATACCTTTTTTACTTAGATATTTTCCGGTGCGTTGCAATAACACTCACACGCTTTACGTGAAAAGAAATAATTCAAAGAAATGTCTATAAATAACACGCTCATAAACACAAAACGTCCATACATAAAAATGATATTGTTATATCAGTTTATAGTATTAAACTTAATACGATATTAAGCTTGAAATTGTCCTCTAAGTTCACTTCTCTGTTTGAAGCAAAACTGAAATTTCAAATAGAACAAGAAAATAATGATTACTGGAGATAAATTCATATTAAGGAAATAGAATTGCGAATCTAGACTCACGATCAGGCAGGCCCGAACTGGCTAGGTCGACTGGTCGGCGGTCGCCGAGGGACCCCGTCCCAAGGGGGCCCCGAAGGCACCTAAAAAAAGGGGGTTGTACTGGGGACTCCCTAGGGGTCCCAAAATAAGTGGTTTGTATTTTTTTATTTCTCAAGTACTTTTTTAACTACACTACATTATAATTAGTTGCACTAGAGTCATTTTACTTTTTTCCAGCAAGTTTACGCGTGTATAATCAATTTTAAGCTGCTGTTAAAATGCCAGTTAATGTTTACTCTTAGCACAGCAGTAAGACAGAACAGTCAGTCTGCATACATACGAGAATAGCCACCAGTGTGTGGCGACGCGTCGCTGGTGAAGGGAAGCGACTGACGCATTGCTGTTTTTACAAAATACAAACGAACTGTTGATTGAATTGGAAAAACTGCTTAAAAAAATTCAGGTTGTCTCTTCTAACGAAACTACAGCGGGTTATTAACGTAGGATTACTTATCGTTGTTTACCTCTTTTGTATGTATATATGTATGCATGTGTTGTGTATATACATATATGTACGTATGTTTATATATTGTATATATATATATATATATGTGTGTGTGTGTGTGTATGTAAAATTTTGAAGCATTTTGGTACTTTACTGTTTAACTGTTTACCGCTTGTCCAAGCAATACAGACTGGGTTGGGCACGTTGCCAAAATTATAACTCGCGAGGTAAGGACGGACGGTTTTAACGTCTGAAATTTTGCTTTCCGGGGGACTGTTATGGAGGAACATAATCCTACGTTTAAAAGGTTGACGAAAAGAAGAATCTGGAAGTCCAGACTCGGTATCCCTTGTTTTCCGTTCTGTTGCAACAGAAACGTAAATAAATAAGTTAATTTTATTGTAGATGTTATTTTTAATCTCGGAACGGAAAAATGAGAATTTACAATAAATACATTTATAATCAGTTAATATTTTTTTATGTTTTAATTCAGAAATAAAAATAGTTTTATATACAGGGTTCCCACCTATATCTGTTACACCCAACTAACTACTAGACTGTGAAGCTTAAGCCATAAAGTTGGTGTCTAGGTATAGTAAAAAGGCTATAAGCGACTCGATTAGACAACTTACAAGGCCATCTATCGGCAAATTTTGGAAATAGCGTTTCCCTCTCAAAAACGGCACGAGATACGGGGAAAAAGTCAATTAGAAAGTTGTTCAGCAGCATTGATTTAGTAAGAAAAGACACCTTGCGTATATTAATACTTAAAACAGACTGTAGAAAATGAACATTTGTTTGGTCACGATTTCGAAAATTGTCATGTCATAACGATTGAAAGAAAGAAACTGAAATACTTCCCTATGTTCAGGATCATTTATTTATGTTGCTGAAAATGCTCTCCATTATCCACTATACACATTTGCACTCTGGACTGGATTTCTCGCTAAACATTCGTGCAACGACGCCAAAGTGTTGAAAATCACGATCATATAAATGTACATATTTTGTTTTGAGTATTAATATGCGCAAGGTATCATTTCTTACTACGAGGGCCAGTCAAAATGTTAGCTGCACTCGTTGGAAAAACAAAACCGGGCTTAAATTTTAGAACAAAGATTTACTAACATAAAAGTGTAATGCATAATCTATTTCTCGACATAATCACGTTCTTTATTTTAACATTTGTTGAGGCGTGGCATAGGTATTTCCATGCCATCTGCAAAGAAATGCCACCCAATTTGAAATAACTATTGTTGGGTTGAAACGTTTACCTCCTCATCAGAGTGATATCGTCGTACTGCAAGTTCTTGTTCCATGGGACCGAAGACATCGAAGTCACATGGCGCAAGATTCCACTTTTTTCCACTTAAACTTTTTCAAAAGATCCCTCGTTAGAGTCACCGCATGCGGTCTCACATTATCATGCAAGAGCACAAATACAACTTTTTATCTTTACATATGCTTGTCTTACTCATTAGTGTTTTACCTAATTATTTTCCATTTTCTTTATTGAGGTACTGCAGTAGGATTTAGATGACGGCTTTAGCACAGGTTAAGTTGCCTAAATCTAAAAATGTTTCTCACTCTCATTTTCAAGTAATAAAACACTTGTAATTGATTACTATTTTTCCTCGAGTGTAATATGATTAGATATAATAAAAATAATAGAAAAATGTATTGCAAACGTAAGTAAACTACAACAGAATAACTTAATTTTTGATAAAGGTCCTGCCTTTACTCAAATACTTTCAAAATGCCAAAATAGCGGAAAATGTGGTTTTCAGCCATGTTATATTCAAAAATTGTTCGGGGGAGGACCCCCGGACTCGACCCAAACTGAAAATTATAGAATAGTTAAACCGTATACATGCTCAGAATGTTTAAATTAGCCTTCAGGTGGAAAAAAGCATAAAAATACGTCATTTATGATAAAGTGTAGAGAGTCTCAAGTAATTTATTGAACACAATAGTAAATGTTAAATACAGGTTATAGCTGCAATGGAGAAATTTGTAATCTCATTAATTAGTGTACCCTTAAAATTTCAGTTATAATATCAGTAGTTGGCATAACATAAGGAACGTTGACTTGACATCCAAAAATCCTTGAATCGGGAACACAAAGCATTTAATAAAAATATTTAATCGAATGTTCTGAATATTTTAGAAAGTACTTTTCTTTTACATTTTAATTTACAATTCCTTTTCTGGGAATTTCTGATAAAATATCATTTCCAAAGCCTGAAAACTATATTGAGAACTAATTTCAATTTCTGAAAAACTTTTTTTGACAATATTTAAGCAAAGAGCACGAATTTTGCATTTACGTTCAGGCATACATAAATCAAAATTAAATGACATACAAGTCATTAAATAAGGGGGATTTTCAATTTCATGATTTTTCTGAGTTCATTCAGAGTTCATCAGTTTCTTTTAAAGAAAGAAGACAAAATATAAGAATCAACATTCTTCAGTTCATAATGGTTGTGATCCATTTAAGGGAAAAACTACGAATGATAAAGCCTGCATGCTAACAAAGGACTTTTCATGGGAAAAGGGAGGATAAAAAAGTGATGAAAATTTTTTCATTTATTTCACTAATGCATTTTATGGTTTGAACCATCTCAGAGGGAGTTCAAGCAGTTGTTACAGGAGGTGAGCCCCGCCCCTTTCCCGCTCGATCTTACTTTGAGCATCGCTCTGAATTTAAAGAAAAAAGGAAGATGACCAATAAAAAACAACTAAATATAAAACTACTTGTTATAGCAAACGTGCAATGGTTAACAAAAAATATGCATTTTTTTGTTCAGGAAAATTTTCAAAACATTTAACAGTTCTCGTGGGAACAAATTGTCTTTTTGTAGGGTTTTAAAAGTCCCTTTAGAATGTCTAAGTTACAAGTAAGTCGTAATGTTATCGCATTTTGATAGTTAAAAAATAGTTTTTCTTGGTAAAATCTTTTTGGAGTTTTTATCAAGTTAAAACTCCAGAAATGTGCGTTTCAGTAGACAAAACAACCAGTCCTTTAGACTATTTTGCTGAATTAAAGATCCCGGATAATATCAGATGAGTTTTAACTTGTTTTAATTCTACAAAATACTTAAAGACCAAAAAATGGCTAAGATTCCATATATGTGTTCCAAGCTCGCCAAGGTGATTCTGCGCCAATCCTTGCGGTGTGGCTCGTTCGTCTTCCCTCGGGAGTACCACCTCAGCCTGATTTTCTTTAATTTATATATTTTATATTAGCTTAATATATTTATACATAGAGTATTTATAGATAACAAAAAAGAAACATGCATATTTATAGATCATACACAAAATTGGCGCCAAGGTTGGCGTGAAAAATTGACTTGGCGAGCTAGGAACACAGATAAAGAAGCTGTTCCCAAAAATATAAATTTAGAATTTGAGTACACTGGTGTAAGAAATTAAGAGAATTTGCAGACTTGATCGATTATCTCTAGAACTACTGTACCTATTTTAATAAAATTTCATATGTACATACATTGATATAATACAAAACAAATAACCATTCAATAATTGTAATACACACGCATGATCGTGCGTAACATTCGTTGGAGTCGGAAGGTATGAAACAGTGGTTGCAGAATAAACAAAAAAATGGGTTAATAAATGGGTTAATAGGGGGTATGGTCCCCTCTTACAGATATACAGGTCTCGCAGCGTGATTTCATACTTGAAATAAGGCACTTTATCATTTCCTGTGGCAATTGGTCCCATTTGTTCAGCAAGGCTGTTTTCATTCCCTGGAAGGTTCTCGGAGGGGGGTTCCGAGTTGCAATTGCCCTCCCCAGAGCGTCCCAGACATGCTCTATAGGGTTAAGATCTGGAGATCTGGCTGGCCAATCCATCCGGTGAATATCCTCACTCTCTAGAAATTCGTCGACCAGAAGAGCTCTATGTGGCCTCGCGTTATCGTCCATTAAAGGAGGCTCACAACCTTTGAAACTTCAAAAAATCGATTTTTGGTTTTTGCTATATTCTGATTTTTGGGACATTTCTGAACAATATGCAAAAAACCGCATAAAAAAATTTGCATTATTTCTCGAGTTATGAGAGTTTATGTAAAGCTCACTCTGTTGCCATGTTATTCCAACTTTAACTTCAGTTTTCTCAAATATGTGAATTTTTGGATTGCGCGCACTGTTACTCCCAAACTATGTGTACTAGACACACAAAATTTTCATCAGATTTGTATTATAAGCTTCTTTACACACTAAAACCAGAAAAGTAAAAAAAAAATTGTAAAAAAATTTTTTACACTTGAAAATGTTTTAAAAAATTGCTAAATTAAAAATTTTTTTTTAAATTTTATGTTAATTTTTCAATTTAAACTATATTTTTGTATATTTTTTTGTTTTACATTAAACTTGAGTGTATTATTAATTTAATTTGACCAAAAAATAGTTTCTGTATGCATATTTCTTAATTTTATGATGCGCGAAACATCCAATGATTTTTTTTTCCCTTTTTAGTAATTTGTACATTTAAAAATAAACTCTAAAAATTATTTATGGCTTTAGAAGTTCTATTTTTGTGTAAAATATAACTGAAGACTTGTAATTTTGATATAAAACAAAAAAAATTATATATATATATATATATATATATATATATATTAATATTATTTTAGTTTCAGTAGCTCGATTTTGATCATGTTTAGGGTCATTTCCCAGTAGTCAAAGGTTGTGAGCCCCCTAAAATGAACTCAGGGCCAACTGCACCCCTGAAAAGGCGAACATAGGGCTCAGAGCATGAAACCATGTTATATATTATACAATGGGGAGAAAATTATCTATCATTAATATTAATTATTTCATATCTATAAAATATATATAACATAAACAGAATGCCTTTTTGGGCCTACCCCTTTGGGCCTACAACTGAGTAATTTTGCACACATATGACAATAAAAAATAAAAATCACGCTTTTTGAGACACAAAAAAAATACAAAAGAGTATGCAAAAAAGCTGAAAAATATTAAAATAATATAAATTAATATTAAAGATAAAAATGAATAATTATGAACTGTATATTACGGTTGTTGAGTACCAACTCTATTGTATTCGTTCACCTCAAAGTTAATATATGGAGAAGATTTGTCCAAGGATTGCCATCTTGGATTTAAAGATTTTTTAAAAGTTGTATGCCGCAATAGAGAAAGAAATTTTACACCTTGGGGCATTTTTCGTTTAAAAATATGCAAATAATATTTTAAAATTTAAATTTTTTGGTGAAAAAAAATATAGTCTAATGAGTTTTAAACGCTCATAAATTCCTATGGTGAGCGAAATTTATAAAATGAATACTGTTGCAAGGTGCAGAAAAGCTCAGGCTATCTGAAAATACCAATTTTATTTGGTTATCAGCAGTTATGTAACTATAAATAGTAGACAAATTTTCTCCATAGGTTAACATTGAGGTGAGCGAATCCAATAACGATCGTACACAGCAGCCTTAAGGGGGAAGATCACCTTAAAACCTTCAAAAAACTCAATTTTGTATTATCATTTAATTTTGAAGAATGGAATATAAGGAATCTTTTGAAAAAAATGAAGTCGATACTACAATTAGAACCGATTTTATGGCCAAATGTATAAATCTAATAGTAAAGTAATTTATAGAAACTTTAAACTTTAAATGGCTTTTTCTAAAAACTGTTATTTTCAAACTTGTGAGCACTATTTCTTCAAAACTAATCGTCACAAATTCATAAAGTTTTGTATACATGTATATCTTGTATGTTTATACAATTTCTACCTAAATTTAGTAAATATTATTAATTTTTTTACAGAAGATTTTTTTTTTTTAAATTTATGATATTTTTTGTACATTACAATACATTTGCCTGAAAAAATGGTTTTATGTGAAATATGGTAATTATTTTAGGTGTAGATTAAAGTATAACCGATGGATAGAATGTATAGAAATAATCTATATACGTATATAAAACAGTTCTGTAACTGATTGATTGACTGACTCACTGACATACAACGCACAGACCAAACCGCTCGACCTAAAGGGCTGAAATTTTGCATGGCGATTCTTCTTGTGGTGCAGGGGTGCACTAT
This sequence comes from Dolomedes plantarius, assembly GCA_907164885.2. Lineage (NCBI taxonomy): Eukaryota > Metazoa > Arthropoda > Arachnida > Araneae > Dolomedidae > Dolomedes > Dolomedes plantarius. The sequence goes on from OU015493.1 coordinate 155,587,194, forward strand.
GAAGGATTTTTGAAATTTTCTTCTTAGATTTTTTTAAATTAAATTTTTAAGCTTTAACTTTTTTTAAACTTTTTTTTAAAAGTTTGTATTTAAAATAATAAGTTGAGGGTTATAAAATTTATATCACGAGAAAGATCATAAGAAATTCCTTTAAAATGAAATCTTTTTCGAACCTTTACATCGATTTCCTGATTTTTGGTGAATTTTTAAAGATTAATTTATAGAATTTAATTTATTAAATGTTGATCACGTGATTTCTTTTTCTGGTACTTTAAATAAATTTATCGTCACGTGCATAACAACTAATTAGACAAAAAAAATATTTTTTATTTCTAATGCAGCAGACAATTGGATATTATAAAAAAAAATAATTATCCCTTATGATTTTTTTATAAATATATATATATTTTTTACATCAATTGTATATATTGATCGTCGCATTTATTATAAATATATATATTTATTTTTTGGCATTAATTGCATACATTGATCGTTGTATTTAATTTGAATGTACTCTGTAGCGAAGCGCGGGTTTTCAGCCAGTTTAATATATATCTCTTATAGTTTGTTTGTTTTAAAATCTGCGCGCAAAGCATTAACCTAAGATTCATTTTTCATAAAATATTAAATATTATTTTTTACATAAAATAAATTCTAATAATCTACCAACAATTCTACTTTTGTTTTGTAATAGATAAAGCTTTTACTATTCACCCTAAAAATTGGTTTAAATAAATTACAAATTAACTGTTTGACAACACATTAAGCTTGGTAGTAAAATCCGTGTATTTTTGCGCGTGCAAAGGTGAATAAGAACTCTAAACATAAAATTCTACCTGACATAGTCTACCTATATCTATCGTAATATAAATATTCATTACAATGAGTTTCAAATTATATATATATTTTGCTTCCAGTTAAACACTTGTATAACTAAGTTATAAATGCGTGAAAATAATTATGTCATAGCACATTGTATTGCATTTACAGATAATGGCAAATAAACCTAAAAATGTGTAATATATTTTAAATGATAAATATATTTAGGGATTAGATCTAGGTTAGAGATCTAAGCTTTATTTGTCTAATTACCAGTAACAGCGTACGCGGTAATCTAAATATTCATTACAATGTGTTTCAAATAAAATTATATTTTGCTTCCAGTTAAACGCAAATATAACCAAGTTATAAATGCGTGAAAATAATTATGTCATAGTACATTGTATTACATTTATAGATAATAACAAATAAACCTTAATATTTGTAATATATTTGAATGATAAATATATTTAGGGATTAGATCTAGGTCAGAGATCTAACCTTTATTTGTCCAATTACCAGTAACAGCGTACGCGGTAATCTAAATATTCATTACAATGTGTTTCAAATAAAATGTATATTTTGCTTCCAGTTAAACGCATTTATAACCAAGTTATAAATGCGTGAAAATAGTTATGTCATAGCACATTGTATTACATTTACAGATAATGACAAATAAACCTCAATATTTATAATATATTTTAAAGGATAAATATATTTAGGGATTAGATCTAGGTCAGAGATCTAACCTTTATTTGTCTAATTTCCAGTAACAGCTTACGGGGTTTCACTAACAGTTTACAGCCAACTACCGCTACATAGCGATCACATCTAGCAAAATAAGTTTCTACTTTTTTTGAAAATTGGCAAACATCTAGTATCGTGGGGGCGTTGGCATGATGTAGAACGAATTAGAATCGCAGAAGAAGCCGGGTGCTAAGTATATTTTCTCTTTTTCCCGGGGAGGGTGGTTATTCTTTTTTATTCATTCTTTTTTTTTCTTTTTGAGCTTGAGCCACACTGCATTGTGTGATGCTTTCAGAATGTATATAATTAATTCACTGTCATCCCTGTCTACATTTTGATGTCAGGTAGCCATATACCTGGGTTCTACTGTACTGATGATTGTCTTTGTGGAGTTTTAAAATTGCAGGTTTTACAATAAACAAAAGAATATTATAAATAGAGCACACGTAGGTAAGGTTTCCCGCTACATACGATAAACTGCAAGAGCTATTAACAGGAGTACTAAATTTGGCAGAAAAAATATCGAAATTTCGCAAAAAAAATTACAATGTATACAATTTCGCATTTTATCGCAAATATATATAATATATTCATAAATTTCCCATTTATTAAAAAAATAACAATTGTACTTACTTTGTAAGGTAAGTATCGATATTCTTAGTTAAAATCTAACATTGTAGTAGTCTCCACATTCTTCCTTAAGTCTTTAGCAGTAAGTAATAAGCAAATTTCGAGAGATCTCTCAGTTAAAAACCGTGGATGGTCTTTGAAAAGCAATTATATTAATTAATTATTACTATTATTACCTAATATCGCTTAAAAAGCCATTTATCACTGAGTATTCATCGAAAAGTAGTAAAAACATAATTTTCGCATTTATTCAATCATATTGGCAAATTTCACATTTAGACGCATCTATTTCGTAAATACGAAAATTATGTACCCCTAGTTATTATATTAAAGCTACTGTGTACTAACCCTATAGGATTCACTCACATCAATGTTAACCTATGGAGAAAATGTGTCTACTATTTTCAGCTTCATAAATGCTGATAATACAATAAAAATGGTATTCTCTGATAAGCTGAACTTATCTGCACCTTACAACAGGATTCAATTTTAAAATGTCGTCCACCAAAGTAACTTTTGAGTGTTTAAAACACACTATACCAGATTTTTTCAAAGAATAATATAAATTTTAATATATTATTTGCATTTTTAAAAATAAAAATGAAAAATTCTCCAAGGGGTAAAATTTCTTTCTCCATTATGGGGTACATTTAAAAAAAATTTAAATCCAAGTCGGCAGTCCTTGAACATATTTTCTCCGTAAGCCAACATAGAGGTGAACGAATCCAATACAGTTTGTACACAGCAGCCTTAACTTCCAGAAAAATCCTAAATTATTGGGGGGAAATTTTAGATATCTCTGTTGAAATTGCCTTGTCACAATATCTAAAACACAAAACTGAAATTTATTGCACCATTAAAACCTGTAAGTCAGCTATGGCCAACATGTGGCACGCCGTTCATCTTCGATGGGAAAAATCTATAAGTATATTGAAAATTTTATATTGGTGGGTTTTCAAAGTTGTTCTCTTATAAATTGTAATACACACGCAACAGTTATTAACTTATTGTCAAATCAAACATTTCTAACACAGTTGCAGACGAAATAAGAATAAATTAATTATACACTAGGACAGATAACTAGTACATCTTTACGTTTACTAAAGATTAAAAAGATTTTAAATATTGGTCATTGCAAACTTAGCAATCATATTTTTGACATTACATGTTATTTTGGTTTGAAACATTTTCTGTGATTAAAATATAGTGAAAAAAATTTTAGTAACTTGTTGATTTCATTTAAAGTTGAAAGAACTACTTCTATACTAAAAGCAACTTTAAAAAATTTGTTGCTGTGTTCTGTACTTCATAATTATTATATTGTATTCATGTTATTTTCTACAATATATTTTCATTGTGGCACGTAGAATTTTCATATTGCTTTGATTTGGCACTTAAAAGATTGGTCACCACTGCAGTAAATAGAAAATTTTGAGCGCTACATTGATGCACGGAAAATCAAAACCTTTTTCATTGACTGATCTTATCTGCATTCATTTCCTCATTCAGTCACACTTATTCTAATTCCTTAAGACGTTATTATGTTTTTCAGTACACATATCTACGCATCTCTTGCGTGGATTAAAAAAAAATTTAAGATACAGAGCTCGCGATAACATCACTTTTCTTTAAATCAGACCGGCGAAATTTTTCGAAAGTCGTTACTGATTAAAGTTATTTAAATTTTCTCAAACTAAAAGGTATGAATTTAATAGGTTTAAATTTAAGAAGAAAAGATGCATAGTATTATTTTCTTTTTGCCAGAGGCATCGTGGTATTTCTGCTTTCACTGGGTGCTAGAGAACCAGAAAGAATTATTTTAATAACACTTATGGAAAAACAAGAATAAAATGTCTTCCTTGCTATTATTTTAAAATCGACGTTAAAAATAAAATACTACAATAGCGAAATTCCTGAGAAGTCTAGGTCAAAATAATTACAACAGTAGCTTTTAAATTATTTCTAGCTTTTATGAAAAGTTTAATTCGTTTCGTTCCTCATTGGTTAAATTTTTAAAGAAAATTAAATATTTAATCCTTCTCTAAATGTTTAGGCATTTAAGATTGTTTTGAAATGTCTTAAATTTCAATATTTGTAGTCAGCTGTTAGTGATTTCAAGGGAAATTATTAAAAAATCTCTATGTACACTTGGTGAAAGAATCTGGAAATTTTACAAGGCGATATTTCTTTCGAGACAAAGCAGTTTCTTATTAATTCCAAATAATATCCCCTTTGAATCAATGCAACTGTATTTTAACGACAGTTTGGATATTTTATATGTAAAAGTGTGTCACGAGTCTCACATACTGGTTATGATAAAACGATCCGAATATACTTAAGTAAAATTTATTAAATAAATGACAAAACCAAAACAAACAGCATATTGGTAACAAACCACTTATCCAATTTTATGTTACTTTAAACATTTACGACTGAAAGCTAATTTGCAACACTACAGGACAAAATCACCAAATTTTGCAGTGAAATATTTTTTTTATTTGTAACCAAACAGTCATCTATCTTAGACTATGTCCTTAAACTTTAGAATACGGGGCCCATTTTTCCAATTCCCTCCTTAGAACGGCAAATTTCAAGTACCCCTGCGTAAGAACGGCCATTAAGGGATATATATATATATATATATATATATATATATATATATATATATATATATATATATATATATATATATATATATATATATATTTATATGTTTATGTATGTATACATGTATATGAATATATATATATATATGTATATGTATATATATGCATATATATATATATATATGTATATGTATAT